>ML210496.1:0-20532 GCA_004369085.1 Coprinopsis marcescibilis | reverse complement strand
ACGAACGGAGCACCAGACGTAAGTTGTCTGGAAGTAAAAGGTCGCTGAGCGCGTGCGATGGACTTCGTAGCGTGTTTCGGTGAAGGCGAGGGCTCGCGACGACGGCCGAAGGGCGTGGAACGTGCTTCTTGCAAGCCAGAGGAAGTGGATGGTTGGGAGGACATGCTGCCCGACGTCCAAAAGCAGCTGACGTAAGCGAGCAGCGCGAAGTCGGTAGGTGGTTCCCACAGGCAATGTGCGGCGCTTGCCGCCAGCGACGGTGATGGCGTTCCCACGACCGCGATCACGCGCCTGCCGCGGCGACGTTGATGGCGGCCAGGACAACCTGGGGATGTAAAAACGAAAGAACTCAACAGATGAGAGGAACAATGGTATATTACATCCAGAACACTCGAGGCTAAAGTAGTCTAGAGTCTTAATCGAAATCCAATCAATGGTATTTCGACTCGTTCTGGACAGCGCCCAATGCTGCAACAGTGCAGCATTGAGTTCGCAACGAATTGAACAGCGCCCAATACTGCAAACAGTGCAGCCTTGGGTTCGAAAAAAACCCCAATCAATGGGGTTTCGCATCGTTCTGAGCTCGAACAATTAATTTGGCAACCGCGGGTCCCCCAAACACGACAGGGTATAGATGGTAAAAGTGGATGGATGCAGGGTATAGTTCGTTGACGTAGACGCAGAGAGGAGAACAGCGGGAGTAGGAATGGGGAGGTGATGAGCGCCCAATACTGCAACAGTGCAGCATGTGGGGTTGAAACGAGCACCGACCAACAGTGTTTCGTATGAATGGAAAAATGGTGAATGCCCAAAACTGCAACAGTGCAGCATTTGGGTTTAAAACGAACACCAATCAGTGGTGTTGCGCCATCGGAGAGAGGGAATCCAACCTAGAGCCCAGGCCATGCGAGACGGTGGTGATTATCGCCCCACATCGCCTAAGGTGAAGGTGGATGGAGGATGGGGAACGACAGGAGCAGGAATGGGAATGGGAATGGGCGGGGTATGAAAAGCTGACCAACCATGGCGATTTATATACTGAAAACGGAGCCAAATAAACACAGCCACGATCATGTCAGCGACTCGTGATCGCCAGCACAGCTTCCCTCACCCAACGAAATTGTTGCAATGGAAAATTGAAATAGATGCCAATTGTTATATACATAGTTAGGGTACATACGGTCAAATACAACTATTTATACAACACTGTTCTCACCGACGCGCTGAGAGAGGAGCATCAATCTTAAAGGCATGTAGGCATTCCGTTTTGAAGCCACTGATAGTAAGCGCTAATGAATCAGGACTTGTTCTGACTGAGTACTTGAATACAACTCTTGGAATCGTGTTGTGAAGGTGGTTGCGGGACATGAGAAACATACCAAGTCGTTGGCGAAGCGAAACCGCAAGTATCGACCGTTTCAACTCCTCGGATGGACCTTTTAGAGCCTGTCCGTCAGACAGGATCGACAGGTCCGTGCTGATGCTGTCTAATCGAGAAAAGGTGGACGGATGGAGAAGGGATGTCAGGACAGGATCCGCAAATGATATGGGCGTAAAGTGGACATGTTCAATCGACGGGGAATTGTGCAGGAGTGCATTGAGGCTACGCATCAGCCGTGGGGAAGTATCGTCGAGGCGGATGTCCAGCACGAGTGTGGAGGTCAGAGATTTTGGGTTAGAAAATTGACGAGAGTAAAGGGTATCTAGGAGAGCACTGAGAGAGCAATCCCTGGCAGTGTCGTCATTGATACCAGGTACAAATCTCTGGTTAAAGGAAACCTGGAAACCGAAGGCAACTTGAACATCATGCGATAGGATGGTGCCAAACGTAGTTGGCGTGAGGGCCAACGTGCATGCTGTATGGGGTGTGGTGGGGAATAGATCCATGAATTCGTCGCGGGCTTGTAGAAAGATGCTGGATGTCCAATCCACGGGCCGGGACCTTCCAAAGGCTTGCCTAACTGGGACATAGTCGAGTCCAACCTCAATGGAGATCTTGACTTCAGACCCGGGCCTGGTTTGAGGAGGTGCCTTGAGTGCTACCCGAGCCAAGAAGAGCCCGCAAGACACGAAGTCGCCTTTAACAGATATGGCCTTGAGTTTCGGAAACCGCAACCTGTCAGTCTCGATGGGAAGGGAGTCGACGTGAGACCACAGAACGAAATGAATCGAAATTTCCTCGAGGGTCTGGTGGAATGGCTGAAGCACGGCGACCATGTCTTGGGGCGATATCAGGCTGGTAGGATGAGGTCGGTCCACGATGTGGAGCGAGGTGAGGGCCGGGAAGATTGACTGACTGAGGCGACGCAACAGTTCTTTGCGGGGCCTTTGGAGGTGCAATTGTCTAAGACGACCCATGACATCGGGTATATGATACATGGGGAACGAAGTGGCTTCGGGACCTGGTTTCAACTATTGTCAGCACTTGAAATAGACCTGAGAAATTCAAATAGACTGACCGTCCATTTGTGAACCATAAGTTGTGATAGCCATTGAATGGATAGGGTATGATAATATCGAGTTGAAGTTGTGCAACAGCCGAGGATGGTTTCCATTCTTGACCGGCGTGAAGTAGACCTCGAGAGAGGCGAATCGGAGGTGGTTTCGGTGCACGACATCCAACACTCCATCGTAGTTTCGAAGAGTACCAGTCAATGGGAGGACTACCGCAGCCATCTGTCGAAAAACGCTACGCTTCAATGAGAGCTCGATTGATCGCGGGGACATGTTCCCGAGGTCCACAAGGGCCCATAGGCTGGGTTGGTGTACCACAAGCTCGTTGAAACTCTTGTTGAGTAGTCGGACCTTCAGAAGTATATTGGTGCGGTGCTCAATCAAACGGGTTGTGGCCTTCCCTGCGAGCTGTCCTGGTGAGTATCGGGAGGAATCGTCGGGTGTCATGGCCATATCGATAATATAGTAAGCGACGTCGCGTGAAAAGGGGAGATCCTAGTGGAGAATGCCGCTGGTGAGATAATGGTCGGACGTCGTGACACCAAGGATGCTCACCCATTCATAAGAATACATCGAAGATACGCGATTGAAAGACAGACTGTTTGCAAAGAAGTTAGATATACTATAGACTATCCTGCCAGCTTTATGAACGTTCTGACCAGGATTCCACAATCCAGGACCCTTTGTATCAACGGGCAGCCGTGCCGGCAAGAACATTGAGATTCCAGAAGCATGGCTTTCATTTGACCCTTTGTTCTGCCACACGAGGCACTCAAAGGTTGCGTGGAAACGTTTTGACATCCTTTCTAGATCTTGCCTCTATGCAGTGGCATACGAGTACTCAAGCTGCAGCTCGATTTGCTAACTGGGGTGTTGCCGTCGAAAGAATGACGCCCGATCAAAGGGGATGATTAAGTGAGGGGCGAAGTAAAAAAACATTGTGGTGTCGAATTATGAAAGATAGGTACATGGTAATTGCAGAACAGATTGAAGTGATCGTAAAACAATCACCTTTATCATGCTTGCCTAAGTGTTCAATGAACATAGCTATGTGTGATGAGTGGTAAGTCATTTGATACCATTCACGCAGATGTAGGGAAACGTGTACGCACTCAAATATATCCCGTTCGTGCATCAATGGATAATCAAAATCCTTTGCATTCACGCCGTAGACAGGATCCGGGTGGGCAGCGAGCCATTGCGGATCGTAGCAGTTGCGAGGAAGAGACGACATGAGCTTACGGCTGTCACTGTAGGCTGGAGTAATAGCTTCGTCCACACGAAGCCGAGGATAAGCACCACGGGAGGCGTTGGCGTCAGTCCGCCGAACAATTGTATCAACAACGGAAAATAAATCTAGCCAGGGCCGTAATGCTGGATTCCGCCAACGAGGTCGCCGTATGTAGAAACGAGGGGCTCTTGCGCGAGCAGGGGGATCATAAGGGAGATCCCCGTGGTCTGACTCGTCGGAAGACATTCCTTCTGCTCCCAGGTCGTATAGAAAATCTAAATGAGGCCGTAAGGATGGGTGTCGATGTGCTGCTCTGACCCGCCGTCCGAAAAGCTAAAAGAGAATGAGGATCCGGGGAAAAACAGCATTTGAATCGGACACATACTCTGAGTTTTCGGCATTGTCGACGCCCGGCCGCTGTACTTGCTGTGCGTTGAGGAAGGGGCAAACGATGTTTCTTGAACTTGGCTTTCAGAGTCTTGATTCGGGTGAAGACAACATTCGATATTTGGTCAAACGTTTTTGGCATGAGATCAAGCCGCGACTTGCGTGCATAGTACTGAACAAACACCCGAACGGCAGAGGTATTCCAGGGACTGTGTGGGCCTTCATAAAAGTCGATGCGAAAATTGGCATCATTGCAGCAAGGAATTAACGTAGGATTGGTATGATCCCATGTTTGGGCGAAAGCTGCCAGCTCCTCCATGCTTGGGCACCTTTCCCAAGGGTTACCACCTAGTAACGATTCGAATTCGTCCCTAGTGCGTTTCTGCAGATAATCAACAAAAATGGACATTGTGAGAAAAACAGACGCACCTGGAAGGATATGCTGGCCCGCGATCTGCGTTGGGGCAACCCGCCACGACGGCGTTGAGAGACATATGCTCTCGCTTGCTCACGGTCTCTTTCCACTGCGCTGGATTCTGGACGATCTGGACGGGAAGGCGTACCCATTGCTTCAAACCCTCCACGAATGAGGGCGGTGACCTGGCTGAGATGGTCGTCTAGATCCGCTCTTGTGATATACTTAAAAAAAGCTTAGGATCAATATTCAGGTGCAAAAGAAGGGCATCTCACTTGTCTAGATGGTTCCCTAGGTCTATCATTGTTGTGATATACATCACTATCAAAATTCTCGTCACTGTCCCCGTTGTAGCCTCCTTCATCCTCTCCATGCCCGGACTGTTCTTCCCCCCGCTGACTGGTCTGATTAGTGGAAGGAATGACGGTCTGGCATTCCATTCGACTGGACCATGGTATCGGATCCAGTCCATTGCGAGGAGCGGCCCATTCACGTATGATGCTAGTCGCAGCCTGCGGACGCGGTGGGGGGTTCGTGTTGTAGATAGTGGGGTGGTTGGAAGAGACCGAAGGTGTTAAGGGGGGAACACGGGAAAGTCGCGGAATGGCCTGTGTTTGATCATGGGCCTCAGGGCAGTTGATGTTGCGGGATTGATGGGACGTAGAAGAGTTCGGGGACGGCGACACATGAGGGCGATGGGTTTCGGAGTCATGTTGACGCCGACTGGTAGTTCGTCCAATTTGCTGCGAGTATTGTCCTGACGCGTATACTTCAGTGGCCATGGGGTGTCGGAGTGGTTCTTGACCATAACCAGTGGGCGAGGATGGCCGGCAGATCGGAGAGACGTGTTCGACGGGGATATTGACCGCCCCCTGCAAAAGAAGGCCAGGTGGCATCCATGATGCTGCAGGAATAGGGCGATGGAGTCCAATGGGAAAGTCTGGAGAAGCACCAGTGCTTGTAGCTAAATCTCGCTCGAGTGCTTGGTCGTACCAGGTAGGCGGCGGAGAAGCTGGAGTCATAGGGACAACTGCAAACGTCGCCCCTTGACTCCTAAAATCGAACGTATACATATCATCGTCTAGAAGGCTAGTCATATCACGGTACGCAGACACACAAATTGGAGCTTACCTGGTCCTGCCTGGCTTGATATAACACTTGCGGGGGGTCCAGTAGCATTCCCGCCATTGGAATGCAAATGCGCCAACGAGCTTTCTAGATCTGAGGTTGAGCGGCGGGTCTGTCAGTATTTGGAACGTCGCTGGAGGGTGTGGAGGCCGTTGCTTACGATTGCTTTCTGCATCTGCGTACATGCTAGAGCCCGATTGCAAACTGCTTGCTTGAGAACCTGACGTGGGGCATCGCGTGTTTCCAGTGTCTGAAGAAATCATGGTGGGAAGCGTTCTGTCGAGATGAATATAGGCCTACGGACACGACGAGTTGGCGAGCCGATGCTGAGAAATGAGCCGAAAGGGCTGAAAGACGCGATTTTGAGAAGTACGGAAAGAGTTGGATCTAGAGCGACTTCTCGTCCAACAATGGGACCGAGTCGTCTCCCACTGGCTGCGCCAACAGTGGTCACAGCAGGAGATGCGAGATCACCACGATGCGGGAAGGGATACAGAAAGGAATGGTGCGGGGTCCGATCTGAGAATTGCGAGGTCGAAAGGGACATGGAAGAAAGGGTGGCATCCGATTCGACGTTGCAAGGGCGTTGATTGTATAGATGCAATTGAGAACAGCATGACAATAGATGACAATGACAACTCGTCCAGCAATGGAGCGAGCGTCCCCCTTGGCTGCACCATACAGTGGTCACAGAAGAGGATGTGTTGTTAGGTTCACAATGCGCAATGTGCAATGGAGAGAGAAAGCGATCTTGCACAGCCATCGAGACAAAGCTAGACCAAATACGAACTGGGACAGGCAGCGGCTCCGGTAGTACTCAGCGTATTCACCCTCGTGGTCACCCAGGCAGACAGTTAGAGCCAATGGCCAATGCAAGAATAGATAAAGCTGCGATGAAAGTAATATTTTTGCATGTAATGTACAAATGATGTTCGATGCGAAGGAAATACAGCCCTTAGAGGCAATGTCCATGATAGTCCAAATTTCAAGAAGCGGCCCAAGATACAATTACAAAGATCACCCTTGCGCATGACGTTTCTCATCCCTTTCCATCATCTTGCGTAGCATGAAGGTAATTTCTTGGGTGCTGCATTGACTGTATTCTTCCAGAGTCAACGCGTTGATGATGTCCCAAAACTTTCTGCCGAATTTCAGCACAAGGGTTTCCCGGATTCCACCACGTCGTGGACAAGGTCCTTGACCACCAAATGCCGGGATTGCGTTGCTGCGTGATGGTCCGGACGATGATAACTTGCCAAATTCGGAGAACCATTGATGAATCGTTTTCACGACGGCCAGCGAATCAATTTCGATTTGTTGGGAATGCGCGGAATTTCCATCGTTTGACGCCAACTGTGGGTTCAAAGAGGTTGGTTCAATGACCATTGCAATATCTGATTAAAGGTAGAATGAATGAGTAAACATCATGATCAAAGGTTGTTGAATAGAAACAAACTCGTACCTGTTTCGTTGACAGTGTGTGTCCCTGGTTCCTCACTAACGACAGCGACCGGGATTGATGACACAGTGTCCGTATGAGCAATGATTGGAGGTGAATCCATCCCTGCGTGCCGTTCGTCTGAAACTTCCATAGGATCGTCCTGTACGAATCCAGGGTCTTCAGGAGGGATTATGTCATCCGAAATACAGACTACAAGGAAGATCAGAATGAAGCTCGGTAAAGATGAGGAAAGAACTTACTGACGACGGACTCTGTAACTGCATTCGTAGAAATGGCGTCTGCTAATTCAACGATGTCTTGGCTTTCGGGATCTGGGATATGATTGCCGGCACATATTTCGTCGAGGCTCTGAATCGTAGAAATGTCATCCAATGATGAAATGGCGAAGTCCTGGCTTTCAGGCTCTGGGATATGATTGCCGGCATGCATTTCGTCGATGACAGAGAGAGAAAATACTTCGTTGATGCTTTCGATCTCGGCGCTTTGAAGATTTTCCTTTTTGGAAGGAGAGCTGACGGACGTGAATGCCTTGTAGATATCTCGATCTCGAGTTTCCAATACCGAAGTTTGAGACAAATTCGGCGTGGGGGAATTTGAAGTGCAAGGAAGAGTTGTTGCGTCGGATGAATGTACAAAGTCATCGGATTCGTGGTCGGTTTCGTTTGGCCCATACAGCCCTTGGGTGCTTGAGCCTATAGTAGCGTATAACTATAAGTTGCAAGATAATCTGAACGAGATGGTGTACATACCTGGTGGTGACGCTGGTGCAACTGCTACACTAACACTCATTGCACTAGGTGTGGGTATGGGGGGAAGACAATAGTCAATGGTGAGCGTTCGGGACGTATCAGCGGTAGCTGGGCGACCTGTCCAATATGCCCATCCTGAGCCCTGCTTGATGAAGTCCTGCGTTGCTTTCCCGTTTTGCACGCTCCAAAACGAAAGGTTGTCAGGAAGGGGGAAGCCAAAAACGTTTCCATTGTAATGGACGCGTGAATCGAGCCGAATGGGTTCCAAAAATGTCAAATGGTAAGCTGCATGTCGATCGTAACATTCTCGGCCTGCTTCCACCTGCTTGTCGTCGTCCAGCGTGAGCTCACAATACAAGTTTTTCTTACTGCAAGCGACCATTATACGCAAGCCTGGTGGTGCCGAATGATCCTCAGTAGGAAATTTGACATCGTATAGGCTGTCGGATTCCCGCCAATGCCCCCAGGTTGTCTTGGTCTTGGATTTTTTCCCGCCTGTTTTTCGACTAATTGGCCCATTATGAACCGGTGGTGGAACCCAGAATGAAGCCCCACTACGTTCTTCTAGCTGTCCAACTGACTGGCGCGTGGATCTTACAGGTGGAAGTGTGGGTCGATAGGGACTGGGCTCGCGTTCCGAAAACCCGTTGAAAACTGTGTCATAAACTGGCAGATCTATTGCAGTGCGAGGGGGACTAGGGGTGCCCCATCTCCCCCACTGGGAGCATTCCCCATTTTGGCGAGAACTTGAAGGAATATTTCGCAAATGAGGACTGTTGTCTACGGCGGGGTGTGCGATGGTTGGATGCGGGGGGGGCCGAAAAGAGTTAGAAGGGCATCGTTCCATGGAAGAGTATCCGTTCCACGGCATCTTAGGCGTTGTGCGGCGAGTGAGTAGTATAGTTTGGGAGATTACTGTTGGGAGAATACTGTTGGGAGAGGGACAGCAATATGGCTGTGGGCCGTTCCACCTAGCTGAGTTTTAAATGCTGACCTCAGTGACGGCCACAGATTAGTTATTCCGTCTGGTCTACTTATATGTGCGCTTGTATCTCGCAATGAACATTGGATTAATGCGGACTCGAGATGTACATATACGGTGGTAAAGTTGAGTTATCATGTGCAGTGGCATGAACGAAAACATAAATCATAATTCAATGACAATCAGGGGTTGATCGGAGGTACAGGAAGGTCGGAGCGGGCACAACCGAAACCCAAATCATAATTCTATGACACCCGTAGGTACAGGAAAGTCAGAGCGGGCACATCCCTGGCCTTGTGGGAGAAACAGCTCCGTGGTAAACGTTGCTGGTAAGGTAACCGTAGATGTAACCGTGGCCGCGATCGTTAGAGTCGGGGCTGTTAAACCGCTGGCGGAAGCTAGGGCTGTGATTGTAGTCGTGCGCCATTCAACCACAGTGACGGAAGAGGCAATGGCGAATTGGTTGGCGCAAATAACGTTGGGCAAATGTGGCTGCAATACCTGGGCAATCAACATCACGAGAATGTGAAAGATCAAAAAAAAGAATCCGCATGGCTGGCAATTGGAAATGATAAGTAGGACATCGGATGATACGAATTAAACCCGTACCAGGGCTAAAATATGGATTGAATTGCAAGGCAGGCTGTCATCGCGACCTTTCACGCTGGGGAACAGCCTCGGAGGGAATTCAAGGTGACCCGGTGGAAGGAAAACGGCGACACATAAGACAGTATCTGCACCTGTCCCTTGCGCAGTAACACAGAAGGCATGTCCTTCCAAGGAACCAGACGCCTGCGAGTAAATGGCAGGTGTCTAGCGGGAGATGCTGGCAAAACGGGAGAGAAGGTACGCACGATGGTTTGACAACCTACAATAATAGTAAATATGACGCATAGGGCCGCAGCATAGATGCAACGACATACCAGAATCACAGTTGTGGTCCAATGTTACCGCAAAAATGTGATCGCGAGCTTCATTGACATTGAGGATATTGATGCCCAAAGAAGTCGTTCCACATGCCAAAGTTTGATTGTCCAGCCAGGTCATACCTACGAGCCTGGAGGACTGCGAAGGGAGGGGTAGAGGGTGCTCCACGAAGGTGGAAGCCTTCACATTCTGAAGGTCATTATTGAGGTCCAATAGAAAGATGGAACGAAAGGCGTGAATGGCGAGGGTTTCTCTGGATACGCTAGGAACGACGGACCCACTACGCACGGAAAGGTTAGGGAGGTTCTATCGTTCGAAGTGTCGATGAAGGGGCGCACATGTACTCAAATTTATCCGTGGTATCGATGACACAGAGTCGAAAAAAGCCCGGTACAGCCCACATGCTTCACGAAGAATAAGTGATTACGCATGAAAATAGCACAACAGGTCAAACTTACATGATGCGGGTCGGGAAGGCGGCGACCAAAAGGCTAGAACCGTCTCGTTGAACGAAATGCAGGCTGCGGGGGAATTTGCGGATCCTGTGAAACAGCAGATTGCTGAGGTTGGACGGGAAAATGTCCGCTGCAACGGTGATGTCTTGAGTTGGATTACTCAAAGATTTCTTCAGGTTTCCTGGCCGTGGAAGAAAGGTTAGACACTTGGGCCGAAACCGTGGACGTATATCTACCTGGTTTGAACGAATTTTGATAAACCTTGATGGAGTTGCCGAATGCGATGGCAAGAAAGCCATCATTGGGGTCGATGGTGAACGCATGCGGGTAGGCTTCGAGCCAGAAGAATTCAACACGATCATAGCTCTCGTTGTGCTCATCAAATGTGATGATGTAGAAACATCCGTTCGCAGTGGCAAATGCAAATGTTCGAGGGAGGTCTGGGCTTGGGTGCCAACTGATGGATCGAACAGTGTGCTGGGGTCGAAATAAACGAAGTCTCTTCCAATGGGGGAAGGTTGTGGAAATCTAGAGTCGAATGAGAGTTAGGTATACGACAACCGACCAGGGATTGTGAAGATACTGACCTCAAGATTGCCGTTCTCATCCCTGAACACTACGTAACACCCGTTGGGAGATATCTCGATAGCGTTGACAGAGGCACCGTGCGCAGACATGCGCCCCTTGTACATGAAGTCGATTGGACGCGCCATAGGATCTACTTCGGAGGAGCTGAAGTTGGAGAACATCAAGAGGAGGGTGCTAGGGTAGCTGGTTGGTGGTGAGGAAAAGAGGATGTAAACTTATTACTGAAAGGGGGCCTTGAAATTGAGCTTGCGACAGCGCAGAATGCTCGAAACGGTGACTATAGACCCTTGTAAACGAGTTCTTTGCGACAGCGCAAAAGAAGTCGTGTACCAGGCGTTGCTGATTGCAATATACCCCATTGCAACATAGCAGCGGAGGATACCACTGAAAGGACTGATAATGGTGAGAAGAAAAGCTACGACCATGCCAATGATCGATTGTCACGAATTGTCAACACATCAGGTGATGTGCATATCCTTTGTCGTTCGCATTCCTCCGGGTCCCAGAGCCACTCTTCCGAATGACCACTCCCTTTGCGCTGTCGCAACGAGATTTGGTCACGATCTTCATTCTTTATGCGCTGTCGCAATGAGACACAAGTAATCTGGCCGACCTTGCGCTGTCGCAATCGGGCGGATACCTGATAACCCGCACTAGTAATAGAAGCTGGCCAAGGGGTTATAACACCACGGAGCGAACCCTGCACATTTGACATCCCGACATGCTTCAAGTCCTGTCTAATTTCTTCGACTTCCGACGGTTCAATCGGGACTTCCAGGCTAGTGTGACCCAACCCATCGTGTATCGGTCCCTTCCTGGCTGCGATCGTCCTGTCCAATACATCACTGGCCACTCCAATGGGGACGTCCCCAACGTGAGTATTGAGTTTTACCAGCATAAGCAGGCTTGTGCTGATTTCAGATTGTTGGGTCAGATTTATGAAGAGGACTTTTCACGCTGGGAATCGGGTGCGGATGACGAGCTGCGTCCACATTGGCCCCTCGGGTCAGCCATCCGCACCAAATTCCCCTCACTACCGCCCGTTCCATCCTTAGTAAAGGGAAAGGAAGCTAGTGTGCAAGTAACGATTCCTGTAGTCGCGTCCGAAGATCCAGAAATCCCCATATCGTTATCGTCTTCGTGCTTCAGGACGCCGCGACCTCCAGGCTATTATCCAGTGTACGTATTTATGTTTGGCCTGGATCTTTCTCTGTTAACGTTTCACGATCAGAACCACTACCCCGAACAACATATCTGTGTCTTCTGAGAAATCAGTGCACTTCGCGGAAACTACTGTTGCAAGGTACGTGCTTTTTCTGCTGTGCATGTCCCATGCCCCATGCTTAACATTCCATCATTGTCAGCGGCTCGGTGCATACCCATGACCCATACATCTCGAAGGCTCCTCCCTGTAGCGTTACCCAGGCTCAATCGATCTCTGCGTGGACTCAAGACCCCAGCCCGACCCCGCATCCGTTGTCTGCTGGTCGGTCGATGCCGCCTCCCGCAATGTTCACCGGAGCCACAGGATCAGCTTTGCCGCCACTTTCTTTCACCCCACGCAATAGTCCTTCGACCGAATCCTCTGGATTGGGTAATGGTGTTAGACCTTCGCTCAGCGTCAACACAAGTTCTGCTTCTCGAATTGACGGTTCTATGGCCCCAGCACGAGGTGATATGGAAGCTGCAGTAGTCGCCTCGGAGTCTCGACGTCAAAGTAACCGGTCCGCCAGGAATAGATCGAGGTATGTCCGTGACGAAACATGCCCCCGCCATCATCTTGTTCAACATTCTCCTTTAAATTTTATACAGTGCTTTACGCCCGGTGGTTCCCGCCCAAGCCCAGACAATTTCTGTGGACGTTCTCGATCTTACACACTTCGACGACAGCTCTGAGGACTCAACATGGCCTGGGAATAGAAGGGAATCAATGTACGTTGACTGCTTCACAGCCAAGCATTCTGCTGTATATCTGACAATGCTCCTTTTGATCTTCAGTCGGGGCAGGTCACGCTATGATGGGCGAGCCGACTCCTTGGCCCGTACTGAGGACGTCGTTATGCAGAGTGTCAACGAATCCGAAAGTGAATCAAATTCAGGGTTAGACCGGTGAGTATATATGGCCGTATCTGTAGTTTCCAACCCATTCTGATCATGAACAACGTCTCAGAACTCGTCTTTCGAGTGCTTCGATCCACTCCACCCGTTCAACCCGTTCAACCCGTTCAACCCGCTCCCAGTCAATCGAGCCTCCATCGTCTATCACGCCTGGTGTTTTGCCACCACCAATGTCGACGCAGTTGAAGGTTGAAGATAAAGGCAAATCGGCTCTCTTGACCATCAACATTACCTTCAAGATGGCGTTCAAGGGCAAGGACGTCATGATAAAATGGTTTGTTAGCCGTCACAACAAGGCCGATTTGTCATCTAAGTCTTTGCGCTGTTGCATGGACTGCTCGTTAGCCCTCAGGGCTCAGGCTCTGTTCACTCCCAAGGGCAACACTCCTACTAGTCTTTGCGCTGTCGCACGGACTGCTCATCAGCCCTGGGCTCACTCCAAACACGATACCCCTCCTAGTCTTTGCGCTGTCACATGGACTGCTCATCAGCCCTGTGTTCCTATAAGCTTCAAGGTCCAGGCAATTCACAATCTGATGTGAACAGTATCCCGACACGGTGATTGGCATGACTTCTTGTGCTGTCGCATCGGCCATTCTGTTCCCCCCCCATCTTCAACCAAGGCAAAAGGGTCCGGCCAGGCTTAACGTGCCAGACTCGGAGTTGTCCTTCTTTGGCGCCCGACAAGGCAAGTAGTGCCACACATTGATTCGGAAGTGGCATTACCAACGTTGTTCCTGACGATTCGTCTCCCAGTCAATGGCCAAGGGACAGTTATTTCTCTGCACCTGCAAGACTCACTGCACCACCTTTAGTGTTGCCACGCAAAAACACGAAGGTGGTCAATACCACTCCCGGAGCACCCGGGATTGCCATCGCCAGGATGACCAATGTCATTACACGCCCAGCAGAGCTCGAGTTCACGATCGACATCGCACGGGTGAAGATATCTCGCCCAGAGCGAACGACCCTGCGGCAACACTAGAAATCGACGCAGACCAGCATTTAGTGCTGGAAGAGGTCAAACATATCGAGGATAGCTTCGTCAGCCCTCTATCGCTCGTGTTCCGGGAGCAAGCTGTGGCCTTCTACCCACCGTTCACCATGCCCTCAGATCAAGAATTAGCAACTTTCAACGCCGGCATCCTTTCATTGGACACCGTCTCCCAGAAGAATGGCCGCCATCTCTTGAATGAACTTCGACTATGCCAATTGTACGCAACTGCGACAGTCTCGCTTCATGATCAAAGGCGCAGTGGTCAACTGAGCATCGACCAGACCGACCTCCAGGACCTCATCATTTCTCAGTTACGTCGTTTGTGGAAATCGAAGGAGGAGATATGGTTGGAACACCACTGCCAACCCAACCTTGATGAACAAGGGGTCGTTGTATATTGCCGTAAGTGGCGTGCTGTTAATACCCCATTCTATCTTTCCTAAGCATCTACAGACAGGAACTTTCGCCAGCGAGAGCCTCTCGGAATTCAAGCCCAGGCCGCGTGCATATTTTCCTTGGTTATGGGCCATAAATTCAAGAACACTCGGCGTGCTCTCAGAGTGCAACTTGCAGGCTTTGGAGACCTCTTAGGCCACGGCAATCTCAGCCCAGTATCTCCCACAATTCCCCGCGATCCACGAACATGCATCAAAATGTTTGACTTGGACCCCGTCGTGACGATTTACATCGCTTGCCCAAGTTGCCACCACCTTGTCCAGAATTCTTCAATTTTGGATCCTCCCACCGCGCGATGCGAACAGAGGGCAACCTTGACCTCCACAGAATGCCAAGCACCGCTTTTCAAACAGCGGAGAACTGGGTTTGATACTTATCAATGGGAGCCAGTTCGAAAGTTTGTCTATCACGACTTTAAAGCGTGGCTTGGCTGGATGTTGTCACGTCCAGGACTGGAGGAAATGTTGGAAACCCGCGGTTCTGAGAGTGGTGCGGATGATGTGGTGGACGATATCTGGAAAGCGCAAGAGTTGCAACGCCTGGTGGATCCCAGCGGAAGTCGGTTTTATCCGGGTCCAGGGGATGAAGGAAGACTTGTCTTCAGTCTATCATTCGACGGCTTCAACCCATTCACGAACAAGACTGCCAAGCAACAAGTCTCATCGCAGGCCATCTGGCTGGTCCTTCTAAACCTCCCTCCTCACCTGCGACATCTGCAGCACAACATCTATCTTGCCGGTGTAATCTCAGGGAAGCCATCGAAGACCGAAATTAATCATTACTTGCAGCTCATATGCGACACCTTCAAGGATTTCTGGTCTCCAGGCTTTCGCTTTACCCAGACGCACAAATATCCAGAAGGGAGGCTTTATCGGGGAATACTTTTCACTTCGGTATGCGATTTTCTCGCTGCCCGACAAGCTATTGGCCACGCTGCCGCGCCCACTTCGCACCCGATCTGCACTATGTGTGGTATTGACTATCACGACCTCAACGTACTTGACCGTGAAGAGTGGCCAGCCAAAGAACTTTCACAAGTCGTTCGCCAGGCCCAGCTTTGGAAGTCCGCGAAATCCATTCGAGAACAGAACCGTTGGTTCGAAGCAACAGGGTGGCGGTGGTCGCCATTGCTCGAGCTACCTTATTGGGATCCTATTCGGTATACCGTTGTTGACGCCATGCACACCCTGGACCTCAATGTTGTTCATCATCACATCCGGGAACTCCTTCGATATTCACCAGACAAGCCGACGCATTTATCACCGCCTCAATCACGGACTGCTTATAATTATCGCCGGGTCGTGCCATCTGGGGATGCCAGCTTGCAGCGGTGTAGGTCTCTGATAATACAGAATGCCCCAGAACTCATCTACCAGTTGCTGGAGCTTGCTCGGGTTGTTCTGTATACGTTCTGCCTTGAGCAAGACATCAGAAGACCAGGAGCATCACAGATCACTGGGACATCTTGGGTCTTAGCTCAACAGATCGTGTCATGGGTGAGTCCTCTAACGTATCTCAACTGGTAGCCCTTTTTGACCAAAACTCTCGTGATCAGCGCGCAAAACCAGACTCCCCGAATGTAAAGGCTTTTTGCGACGGAGCGTTGCATCCCGCAGCTCGTACCTTGACAACGGACGAGGATGCCGCCGCCGTGGAGCCGTCTGATGCTCCCCCTCCCCTTCCGAACCTCCCAGAAAGCCTGGACGCCAAAGCGATCCATCGGATTTTGACCCATATCAATGAAGCAGTTCTAGACGGGGACATCGAAAACACCTTGGAAGCCACGATAGGCAAGATTCTTTCGGCCAGAGCATGCACCCTTGAAGCGATGAAGTACCTGTGTCGATTTCTTGGGCAAGTTATTCCAGATAAAATGTCTAAGAAGGATATGCAGGGTATTCTCATCAACGCTGTAAGTCCTGCGACTCCCATTGATCCATACTGATGCTGATGTCTTGCTTTCAAGCTGAGTGACGAACCCGTGATCGAACTGCTCTCTACGTTCTCTCAATCGTCTATGTCCATCGATGCCGACATTGCAATTGGGCACGATGTTATGCAGGCTATATGGGGGGATATGTCATGAACAGTCCTGCCTTCGTGGATCAACCCTGCTCCACGCAATTGGGGAACCACCGAGAGAGGGAAGCTCAGCGCAGATAATTGGAGGACTCTTTGCACCATCCACCTTCCCGTCACTTTAATCCGGCTCTGGCATTCTGGGACTGAACAAGTCAAGAATCTTCTCCGGAATTTTATGGACCTCGCCTCCGCCGTTCGACTCGCGCACATGAAAACAACATCCCCCAAACAAATTGCCATGTACGATGCCTACATGAAGCAGTATCTCCAAGGCATTATGGAGCTCTTTCCCGACCAGCCTCTCCGCCCCAGCCATCACATGGCGATGCATATCAGTGATTGTATGGAACGATTTGGCCCTACCCATGCACAAAACGGTGGCTGGTTTGAACGGTATATTTTGTTCTTTCATTCACTCAACACTAATCTACACCGGGGTGCGTTATGTCCAGAGTTGGCAAAATTTGTTGCGAAATTCTGATTCTAAAGTTACTCTAGAGGACATGGGGACAACCTTTTCCATCGCAGCTGCAAGGACAGCAAAACTTTCGGCTTTGCTGGCTGAAAATACCCCTGTCAGAACAGCCGTCGAGCGCATGGTGCATACCATGGAATCGATATCGGAAGAAGATAAACGGTCATTGCATTTCCTGTCGGTTCCAGAACCAGCCTTGGTCATGGTTGTCAACCCCGCCAAATCCCAACTTGTACAACTCTCAGATACGAATCGCCGACTACTCATTGGATGTCCCACTCTCTCAGCCATCGATCTCAATGAACATGTGAGGTTGCATTCGACAATCATGCTGCGCGGGGTAAGATACAGCACTCGGCCATCAAACTATCGAGACTCTGCGGTTCTTGTGGAAGCACAGGGCAGCCCCTCCAAATATTTTGCTGGTTACATCGAGGCAATACTTGAAATCGAAGCGGCTGGTAGTGACGGGCAAACGCTGAACGACATGACAATCTGCGCACAAATATCTGAACTGGAACAGTACGACCCTGATGGTACTCGCGATTTTTATTGAGGGTTTGGTTTTGCTGCTGGGTTTCTTTGCTATGCCCGTCCGTCAGCCACTCGTATGGTTCTCGTCAAGTCGATAATGTCCCATTGCGTCATCACGCCGATGACGGTTGAAGGCGCGGAACTTGTGCATATTTTGCCCTTTGACCAGGTTTGTCCCCTTTTTTACCATCATCTCGCCACTCTTCTGATGATTTCGACTGCATGTCAGATTAAGCTCATGGATATGTGATCCGCCTTGACCCTGTGTATTTCAAAATTCAAATCGATTCTTGCGTTAGTAATCTTTCTTAGAACAGTTAACTCTCTCGGGATTCGCTTATGAAAGGATTGGGCTGACACAACAGAGTCGTTGGGGTACGACCGTACAAGCTCGAGTGCATAATCATCATGCTTTGTGGACCTTGATTCGCGTTTTTCCTGAAAACCCGGGTCCACATGCTTCTGAAGCTTTACGCGAGATTGGACCTTTTGTTTCCTTTGGAATCTTGAGCAGCGTGCTATATAGGGATACTAAATCTTCCCAAATCTCGATGGACCTTTGTCTCGCGATCATTCACGAATCATTCACTGATACACACTCCCCCGGTTTGTGAGCGCCATCCACATTTCATTTCATTTTGATTTCTACACTTCGCGAGTGCCACAGACCTGGATCCCAGCCGTATCAAAGGGCAGCCAAGCAGCCACCGCTGTCATCGACTACCTTTGATTATTGAAGAACATTTTCGTTCCATTCCACTTCTTTGAGAGCACGTTTTGGCTCTAATTAGAATCGCTTTGTGTGTTCAGGGATATGGTCCGGTCTTTGCACTGTCAGGCTGGCAACTCTTTGCCAGGTACTCAGCCTAACCCTGATCGCAAATTTAATTTATAGATGGACGACACATACTTGTATGCTTCCCCAGTTATTCCTCTCCGAGTCTTTCCTTGCCCCCCTTGGTAGCTTCATCGCCAACAATATCGACAACTCGTAACGTTTGTGATGGCAAATTCCTCAACGCTGAATGGTCGCACGGTAAGTAATCTTACCATTCTATGGCAGCTTGTGGCTTGAGATAACCTTCATTCATGTACCAGGGTCTAACGATTCCCAACGACATTGTATTTTACATCATGAACAACCTATTCACCCCAATCCCAATCCAAGCTTCGCCCCGTCTCAGTCCGGAGAGTATTCAAGAGCTCATGGCTGAACATCTCTCCTATATCTGCATTCTCAGGGTCGTCGACAAAAGGTTCAAGCGTCTGGTCACAAACAACCCTTGTCTTTGGACCACCGTCATCCTCAGCCACGTCAAGCCGCAGTGGCTGGAATTTTGCTTAGCCAATAGCAAGGGTTTGCCCATGCGCGCCTTGTTCCTGCCCACCAACAACAACATCAGATCTGACGACGACATCGACGTCAAGAGCATCGCATTCAACTACGTGGACCGTTTCAAGGCCGTCAACATGTTTGTTGACCCGGAACCAACGGGTCGTGACCCACACCTTTTGCGTCGTTTCATGAACAAGTTTTCTGAGGTTTCAGAGTCTCTTGATATCACTGTTTGGAACCGAACGAGTCGTACGTCCGTTTACATTTACCTAACGATTTGCGACTGATATCAATGGGTTTTCAGTCAGAACCTACCTCCCTCCCTTATCCATGGATGGCCGCCCTTCGACGCTTACCAATCTTCGCATCTCTAATGCGCCATCATCCCTATTGCAGTCGCTCATTCCTGCATCATTCCCCTTGCTGGTATCTTTACACCTGGAAGAAGACCATCGACCCAATGTCATATTCTTCGACCTCCCCACCATTCTTGACTTCCTTAGACCTTTTGAAGGCACCCTCGAACATCTGGCACTGCATGGCGTCTTGTGGTTTCCAAGCACCCACTGCCTGTCGCAGGAATCGGGAAATAAAAAGCTGGACCTTCGGAACCTGAAGTCCCTTTCTCTGCGGGGAGACATGATATCATTTGGCCTCTTATTGTCGTTCCTGGGATGCAAGGCATGCGCTCCTAGCTACTATGCAAGCACATCCCAACCACACCCACCTCCCAAGAGACCTGACATAAAACTTGAGCTCGGTTTCAGTTTTGATCCCTTGCAGACTTCCTGCGTTCAGCCCCGAAAGTTCGATTGGACGTCTGTTGCTTTGTGGCGTGCAATCGAAGCAGTCGAGGACACAATTCCCTACCATAACACCAATTACAAGAGCTGCAGCCTTGACGTCGATGTACATGGGGTCTCCTTCGTTCTCTGTGGTGGACATCCTTCATATCGCCTCTCGGTAGACTTGGACGAGATGGTCTCTTTGGGATTGAATCCCAGCGATCGCCCGGACTACGAATGCAGAGATCAAGCGATGTCATCGATTGTCGGTACTCTTTCAAAGCGTCAGTGGAAAGGGCCACTATCGTCTCGCGCGTCTCATCTCGCGTTGGATGCCGCACTGGGCGATTCTCTTCCTCTGACGATCTCAAGACTGGTCGACCTGATCTGCAGTACCGCGTCTGTCAAGCATTTCGACCTTGGCCGCCATACCCTGTGCAACACAACCTTCGAGGCAATTCTTCTACCCCTCGCGCTCGAGAATGTAGAATGTATCCGCGTTGACCGTGCAGTTCTTCAGAAAGAGTCGGAGTGCAACCCGGTTTGGATCAAGCCCCGCCTTCGTGGAATCCGCCTCCCTGAAAGACTTGTTATGTTCCTCAATGCTCAGAAGGGCCATCGGGGGACATCCAAGCCCATTCCCGTAGTATTTGTCCATTCCTCCACCGACATCAAAAAAGATATTCTCGCCAAGATCCAGTCTTTCTCCCGCATGTGTTTAGAGGACTATGGTGTCAGCATTTCCGCCACTATGGGGCTCTCTGGATATGGGGACCTTAGGTTTCCATTGGAACTTGGAAGTTAACCGTATGTACCCTGTCGTTCACATTATATTTCCTTCATCTCTGTACCCTAACTATGTATATAATAATTGGTATCTATTTCAATTTTCCATTGCAACAATTTCGTTGGGTGAGGGAAGCTGTGCTGGCGATCACGAGTCGCTGACATGATCGTGGCTGTGTTTATTT
>ML210495.1:0-20972 GCA_004369085.1 Coprinopsis marcescibilis | reverse complement strand
CCACCCCTGCGAGCGATTCGCCGAAGCGCAG
The DNA here is from genome assembly GCA_004369085.1 of Coprinopsis marcescibilis. Taxonomy (NCBI): domain Eukaryota; kingdom Fungi; phylum Basidiomycota; class Agaricomycetes; order Agaricales; family Psathyrellaceae; genus Coprinopsis; species Coprinopsis marcescibilis. Next base: position 20,941 of record ML210495.1, on the reverse strand, counting down.
TCCATGTTCGACATCCGACACCAAGCTCCAACAAATTCTATCCGAGGCCATTGCATGCTTTGAAGGAGACGGGCAGTCATGAATCCCCTGGAACAACTTGTGCAAGCGGCGAGCGCTCCTCGTCCTTGGAAACGGCCCTTCCAGCCTCTAGCATTGGGGCTGTCACGATGCAAATCACCGCGTGCTGGCAGTTGTCACATTTATAGATGAGAACCGATTAACGATCGCATCTCTTTCATCCTGCGCTTAAATGGTCTCGAAAGTCGTGGTGAGTACCGAAGCCCCGTGTCCAGTTGATTTGCATTAATAATGAATGCTTTGCAGTGGGCAAGGGGTGAAGAAAGGGTAGAAGTCAATCAGCGCGCCCTTATCGACAAGGTTCTCGCAAGATATTCGGGAGAGTTCACAGTATTCAGGGAACTTTTGCAAAACTCGGACGATGCACGAGCTAAGGCCGTACAAATACACTTCCTGACGCGGATTGAAGAAAAATCAACGGATTTGGATGCCGATTTGAAGGATCTAAAGAAGATTATTGTGCGATTTACCCCAGGTTACTCGATCATAAACCTCATTGCAAACAATTATCGTAGATCAGTCGCTGGAAATTTCAGAATAATGGGGAAGTGTTCCACGAGGAGGGTTGGGCGCGGTCGAAGAAGATCGGTGGGATGTCCAAATGATCCTTATTCCTTCAGTTCAACTGACGTTCTCTCAAGCTGAAGGCAATCCAGACGAAGGAAAGATTGGGGCATTTGGCGTCGGTACGCACCATGCTCTACATGTACTCTTGTCAATTAACGCCCTGCAGGATTCTATAGTGTCTTCTCCGTGACCGAAGAACCAATTGTCACCTCGGGAGGTCTGCATTTCTGACGATGAAAGCTGATGTCCGTATTGACGAAAAGGTTTCCCAGGAAGCTGTATGAAATTCTTTTGGAAAGACAATAAAGATCAGGTATGTTCCAATTTATGCGGTTACCTATTCTTACTTACTGGCTGTACATTAGCTCTGCGTGGTCAGGGGAAACTTTCCCAAAGGTTCGTCCGAGGAAAAATCAGAATGGACGACGTTCGACATGCCCCTGCGAGAACCAGCAGCGATACCTTCACCATTTGACTGGATCCGATTTTTATCGTCCTTCATCACGTTCATGACTTTTGCCACTCTTTCTCAGCGAGCGCACTGATCGTACTACTCGGATTAAGATAATGTCCTGGTTCTCCTCCGGCAACTTCAAAGTACGCAGCTTCAAACCCATGAAAATCAGGAAATCCTTAATTTGCCTTCCTTCCGACCACTGGAAGCCGAGCGAAGTATCCGCACTTGCCAGAAAAGCGCCGGGTGGAGGACCAATCGAGTTATGGATCTCAATAGGCCTTGAACTGGACTATTACGAGTATGTCAACAACCCGGAATTCTTTGAACGGTCATGCGCACGATACTAACTGAGTGGCTTCTGGCTCAGGGTTGCGTTAGCGTTGAATAAACTCATCTTCAATACTGCAAAGGCCAATGATGTCTTGTTGCTGACGACAATACTCTCAACAGATCTTGGGCTGCTTAAGTGACGTGGTTATAACGGTGAGAGACATTTTTTTAGGTTGACTGCACGTACTAATTGAAATTTGATCCTTAGTTGACAGAATTCTGAAAAGACAGGTCGTAGAGGAACTTGGCGAAGTAGCCCCCCGCTTGTACCCATCCCATGCACCAGTTTCGGATGCCTCGGCTGCTCCAGCCCCAAGGGTGCCGGATGTACCCGCTGTTCCTCCGAACCAGACTCCCCAGAACCCCAGTACTGCAGATGTCCCTCTTCTCGACAACCCACAACTGTTCTTACAGCCGGCTACACGTCCAAGCACGCCATTGAACACTTCGTCGCTTGAGGGAAAGCTGAAAAATATTCAACATACACTCCAGAGGGTCTTTGTAGGTACCAGGCCCAGACCCCAGGTCGTCAGTGAAGCAAGCAAGACGCATGAGATCAAATACTCTCTCGATAGGAGCACTTGTTGCCTGGTGAACTACGAGGAATGCTTTACTCTCCTTGGTTAGTAAAATATTTGCAACAGTCGCCCCACCCCCATCTGACATGCGAGTGTCTTAGGGTCAAAGGAGAACGTCGGGTCAGGGATTTTTGTCTCTCGCGGTTAGTCAACCCGCAAATGGATACTAACATCTACTTTATCTAAAAGATGTCCTTCTCAGAGATACCCACCGCGGACATTCAAGAGTTCCTTCGATGCAAACGGGAGCCGTTGGAAAGATTCTTAGACGTTCTTCTGCCGCTTTGCGAACTCTTCAAGATACCTGCACAAGCGCTGCACGTCTTTTACATGGACCGTGATTTGATGTCATTCAACTCCAACAAGTCAATTTTTGTGAACCTTCGATGCTTTGAGGCGCGACGTACGGCCTCCCTATCTTCCTCCCATTGACGAGCCCTGTCTGACGGTAACCTTTCTAGATGATCGTGAGGGATCTGTTAAAACCGCGTATACCTCATGGTGAGTGCCAGTTCTATATCTAAATTCTGGCGAACTGAATATCAATCGTTCCTAGGTACTTCGAGCTGGCTCACGAAATTGCGCACATGGAAGGAGAACACGAACACGGTCCTGAGCACCAAAGCAGATTCTCATCTATCTTTGAGAGCCGTTTGGAAAGTCTGTCTCGACTCCTTGAGTAGTTTAGTATTGCAGTCTTGTAAGCATGCCTATGTCGCGATTATGACATATATTACCCTGCGTCTCTTACTAATCTGCAAGCCTGTGGCAAACTTTGAAACATAGATGAACCATCCACTCCCTTCACCCTTCAGTCTATTGGAGAAGCTCATAGGGGTATCATGGACGGTAGAGATTGTACTCCAGGGCCGTGTCATAATCGCCCGTCACTCGGACGAAGAGTCTGTGGGTGTAGCGCTAGCTAGCCGCGTCTGGCATCGCATGTCGAAGTTATGAAGGACATGGCAGATACTTACGTGGCGGTTTTACATCTAGATGCCTTAGAGCGGAATCTGGGACAGTTGCAAAGCCAAGAGGGTGTTAGATGAAGCGACGTATGATATCACAATAGGCGCTGGTCATCGGAAGCCTTGTCTTCAGGCCCGGATCACATCGATCGCGTTTTCAGTCTCTCAGCTTAAGCAGAGAAGCTTTCGCAAAATCTAAATAAGCGAGGTTCAGAAGTGCATGCATAAAAAGACTGGTAGACACTGTAGCACCTTCTCTCTCCTCGACATCCCTTGAGACTGAAGGTCTTGGAACTTATTATTCTGAGATGGGGCTAAGAATATATCCTTATCGTATATGATAAGCTGAGAAAACGCCAAAACAGCCAACTGAAACTCCACCTTTCGTCTGGATCGGTCCTTGGGTCAGAAGATCGAGAACATCACAGAAATTTCAGTACCCCTGATAGTCTGTGAAGCGGAAAACGCTTACCTCCGCTGCCTCTTGTAAAGTAATAATTTGCTTTTGAAGTTGCTCTCGTTCTTCGTTCATCTTTTTCACCTCATCAGAGAGCTCAAGGACCTTCCCTTGCAGCATATGGGTGTCTCCGCCTGAAAGGTTGAACGGTGTAGTCATATTTGGCTGTTAATGCGCTGGTTTTTGGATGTAAACGGAATAATGTACTCATTGTGACATTATAAATCTCCCTAGCGGCGTTGATGTTGGATTTGCTTATGTTGGCCTCCCTAGTGTTGCGAAGTATAGATCCCGCGTGGTCTTCTGTGGATCTATTGCTAGCAGTTAGCCAGGTATCAATATCCACTCTGTAAGTGCTTACTCGGTAACAATATTTGTCGTTGAGACATTGAGCTCAGTCGCAACGTGTTCTACCTTAATGGTCACACCATCCTCCCCCTCCCCAGCTGCCATTTGCTCGAGCCTTGCTAACTCCAATTCGAGTTGCAGCTTGTGTACTTGGTGTTGGTCGTTTTCTCTCTTCAGATCGGAATTCTGTTCTTCTATATGTGTATAGCGCGAGCGCAGCGTCTCCAACTCTAAGCTCACTTGAGCATTTGATGATGCCTCCTTCTGCACACTAGTCGCGCTCAGGAGCCGAGCTTGAAAGGCGTTCATGCTCTCCCGATACTGCGATGACCAGGCGTCCAGAATTTCCTTTGTGACAAGCTTTGGCTAACCGATCAGCCGGTGCCAGTTGACTTGGCGAACATGGAGATACATGCCTTGCTGTTCCTTTCCTGCATGTTTCCGAGCTGCTGCTGCTGCTGCTCCCACTCTTCCACCCGACGCCTCAGCCCCTCCGCCTCTTCCTCAAGTTCCTTGCGATGATTGCGCTCTTCTTCGTCATCGCTGGACAGCAGAGATATCTCGGCAGTCAAGTCTTCAATACGCAGCCTCTGGTTGAGCTGTTGCCTCAACTCCTCGATGTCTTGGGACTGTTGCCTTTCCAGGGACACGGGGTCGAGATTTTGTTCTGGGATCTGAATAGATGCATTTAGATTATCCACCCGTTAGCCGTTGGCCATATTTTCAAGCACGGACCTACAAACCTTGCTTTCCCTGAGCTGCATTCGTCGCTGTTGCTCTTCCACCTGGGATCTCAATTTCGCTGCCGCCATCTCAATCTCTTTGCGATGACTGCGTTCCTCGTCATTAACATCCTTCAGCATAGATATCTCGGAGCTCATGGCTTCGATGCGTTGCTTGAATTCTCGCTGCAATTCCTCCATCTCTTGAATAAGAGTCGACCCCGCAGTGGTTTCCGCCACAGAGGCTCCCTGAGCCATCTCCTTTTGAATTTCCAGGAACACGGGGTCGCGCGAAAGAACATGGCTGAGAATTTGCTCTGGGGTTTGAATAGATGCGTCATGCGGCATTTCACCTGGCTCGAAGTGGCCTGTGCGCAGAAACTCGGCCCCGGCGTCGTGTAGTTCCTTTAGCAAGCCTTCTTCAATCTTGAGCTGCTCCTCTTTGGCGACTCCTTCCTGAATGTCAGAGAGCTGATCCCAGAATGTTGTGATGACAACGACATTCTTCATGGAATTTGATCCACATATTTCCTTGAAGATCTTCATATTTCTGCGTGCCATACGGCTGACTCTGTGACCGTTTATGCTATGAAGATAGACAACTCCAGTGAATTTCCGGTTAGCGTCATGTCTGTGGCCGTAAGAACTATGTTAGACCATCGAAGACAGTATGACTTACTCGGTCTTCAGGAATTCAGCTATCATTTTGAGGATCTGTAGATCGGACTGTGATCCTTCATCATTGTATTCGCTGAATCCAGGGGTGTCAACCAGGCAAACACGAGCTCCCTCAGCGAAAGTATGGGTATATTGTTCGACCGAAACGGTCAGAGAATACAGGTCGTGACCAACTGGCGCAATTTCCGCCCCTGTGACAGAGTTGATGAACTAGAGGGATTTAGTTTGGGTCTGCTCAGTGCACATCGGGCGAATGGAACCCACCGAGGATTTTCCTGATCCTGAGTTACCCAAAAGGCTGCATTGCAGGCGCGTCAGATGAGTGAGGGAGGAAAGTAAACAAGCTTCACCCACAGAATTAAGGGAGGGGCCTTTAAATCCATTACGAGACGGTGACGATTGATAGTACCAGCAGAATGGAGGATGCTCGCTGAGGGGAGAAGGAAAGAGTGGTAAGGGACTGTCTGCTGCCAGGACACATGTTCGTCGCGCCCGAGCTATTCGCTTCTTGTGTGACATGCCACTGATACCCTGTCACGACCTGTTATGACCTGGAAAATTACACGCCCAGGCCACGCCTCCTTCCATAAGTAGTGGTCAGGGTGAGGAACACCAAGCTCTGCAGATCATCGATGAACGCTCGTATACCAAATTGCCTCAGGGTTTTCTACACTACTCGCGGTTCAGTTGAAGCCAATGACAACGGAGACGGAGAGCCTATAGTACGATTTTGCAGTACATAGTTGGGACAATGATGTGGGACTGGTTAACCAGCAGCCCTATTCACCAAAGCCGATCTGATGGAAGACGTCGTGTAACGTCGACACTCAGAACGATAGTGAACAGGTAAAAGCTCTCTGATTGTTGGTAAAACACAAGTCGAGAGAAGGAAGACCAGTAATGGGCTTCCTTCGATTAAATACAAGCAATTGAAACCCAGCAAAGTCCGACGTTGTAAGGACGAGTCCTTACATCTGAGGTTTGTATGTCAAGCATTGGAAGATGTTGATATCGATTTCGAGGAGGATAATGACGAGATCAAGGATCTCGACAAGGAGAAAAATATTAAAAGACGAGCTGAAGAAGAAGGTTTGGAGGCTTGGAGCTTTTATTGACACCGACTGGTGAAATGTCATAATTTTGATCATATTTATTCTGTCCATCCTCCTCCCAACTGCGGGAAACGCTTGGGAACGTAAGTATTGGTTCGATCTGGGATGAAGCCGTACATGTATCGCTTACCTCTCTTAGGTGTGCCCTCCTCGCTTGCCTCAACTATAACAGAACTTCAACAATCGGGGTCATAGCATCATTAATAGGGGTAATTACCTGTTTTATCAACTCGTCCCTCAACTGGACAACCTTTTCTGAGCGTTCGTAGTCCTCTTCAACTAGGTTCATAAACCTGGACAGGCTCAGCCCCGTAAACGTGTCAGAGAGCTGTATCGGGACTCTGATATCATCAGTCCTGAATCGAGGCAGCACTTGCGATATCCTCGAGGCCAAATTCATGAACACGCGCCCCACGTCTTCGTTCTGTCTGTGTCCAATACGGATATGAGCAGCAGTTGCTATTGCCTGTGCAACCAATGCGACAATCCTGAATACAGCTTTCGAATCAGTCGGATATGCGCAAAATGTCGTCAAATGCACTCCCGCACCCTTTCAGGTCAGCGAGCCGGTCCCCGTCGCCTAACCTTGGAACGGCGCGAATAAGGTCTCTACATGTTCCGATTGCCGCGAGGCTTTGTTTGAAGTATCCTCTTCCGACCTTATGTAGATGTTTTGCGCATTGCTTGAATAGGTAGAAATCAAGATCGTTTGGTGTCGTCGAGGTGTTGGTTACGGACATGGTATGGGGAGCCTGTAAGAGAGGGAGGGATGACGCAGACGTAACATGGGGATACGAACCATTATAAGCGCTAGAACACAAGGAGAAGCGGCTAGGCATCCATCGATAACGTATCAGGGCGCTCATCTGCATTCGATTCCACCCGGCCCACGTATGGACACGACGAGAACAGTAAGCAAGTAGCGTTCATTACGATTCGATTGATACAAGATATGATACATGATACACGTTCTTCACTTCAATTTGAGTTCGGGCGTTGCGAATTGCCAAGGACGATATTCAATGCTTGCTTTTGATCAGAACGTCGAAATGTCCTGGCCTTGTATACGTTGGAATCGATTAACCCCGTGCTATTTAGACAGCGTATGAGACCAACCACACACCTATACAAAAGCGTAATGGGCTCCTCCCCCTCCGGCCCTTCATTGAAATGATGGAAATTGACACTGTCGCTACTGTGTCCGTCGAGATAAGCCACTTCGAGGTTAATCTGAAGTTCTTTGCACAGCGCCTGCATCTGGACATGGTCTAATCGCACGAAAAGTGGGCATCCATTTTGATTTATTTCAAGGGAACGGAGCTGCGCACCTGCTTCGACGCCCACCGGGTCAACATGTCGTGAACAAAAGTCCTCGACTGTCAGTTGCTCGTCTCTCTCCACGTCGTAGAAGAACGGCTCGTATTGCTCGCTGTTGTTTTTGATATGTGCACTCTGTATGATAGCATTTAGCATGGACTCAAGCAGCAGTAGTACAACCCACTCACAGTGATCATGCGAAGATAATACGTGATGTATGCGGGGGCAGCTTCTTCTGCGAATCGAGAAAGTCAACATCTCTGGGTGTCGCAAGGATACTGAAAGTGTAGCATACCATCCTCGCCGTTGTCCTGGAATCGGGCCAGCAGGCGATCTGCGTCCAGGACCAGCCCCTTGCCGTTGGGCGTAGTGATGTTCTGGATGATAGACGTAATCGTTTCGTATGGTTCTTCAAGGATGAACGCATCGGTCCCAGCTTGGAGAATATGATCTCGGGTCGAGGACAAGATCGAAAGGCTTGAGGCTACAGTGATATCTTTGTCTTCCTGCGGAGATTCAAGCAACTTTTCGACATATCTGAAGGCCAGTGCTGCAGAATAGAATCGTTCAACGGCGGTTATACTTCACCTCACAAGGCGCGATACTGACATCGATAGAAGCAATCCCCATCGCCTATCCAGAAGTTCAGTAGACGTCGAGAGCAGCCACCTTGCAGACGTACCTCGAGCCCGTCGAATTCTAGTGTACCCTTGCTCCTTGAGCCAATCGATCTGCTTCACAAAGGCCTGGGACCCCTTCTCATATTCCTCGCGCAACAGCGATATCGGTGACAGCACCGAAACTATAGGCACATCAGGTATGGATTCATGGTACAGTTGCTTGCAATCCGCCCTTCGGTAAGCACCAGATACCGCCAAACTTCTCAGACACATACCTGATTCTTATCATAGACCTCCGCCGTGCTGTACTCCTTCAACTGCGCCTCCGTCGTCTGCTCCTGAGTTAGCTGTGTCATCAAGCTCGGAATCGGTTTGTTGAGATTACTGGAGGTCGAGGGTGTTACGGATTGAAAGGCCTTCTGGGCAAACGGTGTGTGTATGTTGAGGATATCAAGCTCAGCTTCAGCGTCATGTTTGGAACCAAGGTCAAATGCAACCAGAGCTGCGGCGCGTGGGGGCACCAAACCTCCGTCAAGAAATGGATTACTGCCGTCATCATCTAGCGGCAGCTCCAACGGTCTCGACTTGGGCACTAGTTTCTCAAAGCATTTCAGCAGCAAGAAACATTCATCTTACATTGAATAACACGAACCCGGTGGTGGTAAACCCGGAGGCGGGAGCCTGGGTGTTGGGGGACATGGCGTCGAGGTCCCAGTCGACTTTCCGTCGTCAAAATCTTGTACATCCAACATTCCAGTCGATAAGTCAGGTAGCATGCTTCAGAGAGGGGCAAGAACGATGCGGAGCAATTTCTGCAGCCACTGAATGAAATAAGAGCTTGGGGTTTGGCTTTTAGAACGCCGGTAGTCATGCCATTGATACAACAAATTATCTTATACATTGTGTTCCAACAATGGTCATCCAACAGTCAGAGAAGATACTGAAAAGGGTAGGTTTTCGGGTTTTTAAAAATCGAACAAAAGCCTTGGGACCAGCAGGGCAGTGCAGGGCGTAGTTGCAACTTGTGACCGCGAAGACGAAGAGTTGGGGACCAAAGTAGAAAACGCCGGGAACAAAGCGGATTATATTTCTTCTTTGGTCTTTATCGATAACGAGATCGATTTAACAGCAATTATCTACCGAGTTCGTCTGCGTTGTCGACAACCCATTTGTCCAAAATGGCTATGATGCTCTGCTGCTCCTCAAGCGTCTGCTTTGAGCTAAGAAACGTAACAAACAGTATGAGTTTCTTTGTTGTGCGATGAATGTTTGAAAAACATGTACTTACAATTCACCGGCAAACTTTGTAAGTTCGGCTGGAGAACTGATCAAGCCAAGCGCGATAAGAGCCTCTCGTCTTGCAGAAAGCCTGCACAACCGCCATCAGCCAAGGGAAACACAACGATTAACAAAAATCCATACGAGTCAACGGCATCCAACTTGCGCTTCCTGTTACGCACTGGCGGCCACACTTTGGGTTCTTCCTTTTTCCCGTCACTATCACCATCACCCTTCCCTGACCCTTCTGCGACTTTGGCTTTATTGACTCTCTTTTTCTGACGATACCTTTCAGTTCAAGTGCTCTAGATTGGTCCCGGTTCCCCACTCACCCTGATTGTCTGTTTTGTGCGCTCCTCCTCAACTTTGCTTGGACGCAGGATCTTGTCATTCATGTGGCTATATTTGACACCTATGGCATTGAGGGATTTCGTTATCTTGTCCTCTTCTGTCTCTTTCACCTCTGGGAGGTCTGCAACTCCATTAATCTTGGCCTGAGCATAGCAAAATTAATAGGACCACACACCATCCTCGAACAATAGTCGGGCCAGTCCTTTGACGGTCGACTGTCGAATCAAACATGCCATCAGCTTCAAATACTCACTCCCAATCTACGGTATTAACACTTACATCTTCCTTCCCAACCTTGGCCTCAGCCTCCAGCAATTCCTTATTGGACGCTCGCTTTCCTTTGGCGCCTTTCAGATTAGTCAATGCCCAATCCAATTCCGCAAGGTTGGCCTTCTCGATCTACGCCACCCCAGTCAGTAATAAAGCACGGAACGGAATTCATCACCATCTGGAGACTTACAGCCATCTGGGTCGCCCACTTATCTTCTTGCAGCTTGAAGATGTTCTCCAATCCAAATAGTTCACCTCGTTTGGTAACATCGCCCTGAATACCTTCAAAATACCTGGAAATGCACATAATCAGCCATGGTACAACCACATCGAATGAGATGACGAACCTTGTTTGGAAACTAGCATCATACGCAATTGCCATTTGCTGCTGCTTATAGATTTGTCGCGCATAGATCAATTCCTCTACAGATCCTGCTCCAAGCAAACGATACACGGATACATCCCGTCGCTGGCCAAACCGGAAAGCCCTGCGAACGGTCAGGTCAGAATTATCATTCCCTACTAATGAGCCTCGACATACCGGTCCATAGCCTGCAAGTCGTGCGCCGGATCTGCTCACAAACAGGTCAGGCAAACAGTGATAAAGTGGGAAGGGCAAGGTACATACTCCAGTTAGGATCAAATATCACAACCTTGTTGGCCCCTATAGAAAAGAGCTAAGCAGACTAAAAAGCTGCACTTGAAACACACATACCTGTAAGATTTAATCCGGTTCCCCCAGCAAGCGTCGAGATCAAGAAGATGAAAACCTCCGGATCGTTGTTGAACCGGTCAATCATTGGCATTCCTATCGCACCTCCGGGTCAGAAAATAGCAATTTCGAAGATGTGCACGGAAGCTCACGTTCTGACTGCTTGGTACTTCCGTCAAGCTTCAAGAAACGATAACCTTGAAAACAACCCAGGGTTAAACCCCCAGCATCAAAGAAAAAATGGTCGTGACATACTCCTCGCATTCAAGTGAAACTCGAGAGCTTCCAGCAGCTTGACCGATTTCGTGAAGATCAACACCTTGTTCGTCGTGTCTACCCGCCACTCCCGTAAAAGGACGTTCAATGTCTGATAAACAATCAGTTTGGTGATTCAGCCTTAGAGGGTTGAAGTGTGCTGCTTACCCCCCACTTGCCGCAAAAACCTTCTTCCAGTATGGCAGTCCCATACTTTGGGACTCTTCCGTCTGGAAATGCAACTCGAGCCAAGGCGCGATTGGTCGCCGTCTAGATCCACCCATCAACATTATACGACGAAATTGAAAGAAAATTAGTACCTGATCCGCAGTATCCTTTGGGCCTGAAGAAAACCAATGGGTCAGGAGACGCACAACGAAGGGCCTAAATTTATAAACGGCTCACCCCCAGGAAGAATAAGAACAAGATGATTAGAGAGCTTGATGAGGATAGACATGTACTTGAACACGTGTGCTGCTTCAAAAGGATGACAACATGTCTTGCTCCTAAAAGCGAATTGATTCGTGAATTTCCAAGGAAATGAGAACGTCACTTACGATTTCCTCGACCCACAGTCGCACGGTTGGTCTCTCTTTATCAAGTTCTGCACTTCTTCCATCTCTAGAATGTTTTTATACGCGGAGATTTGGGCCCTCGTCAAAGGGCAAAAGACGACCTGGTCCGTCTTTTTGGGAAGCTGATATACAACAGGGTCAGCTCCCGCTTCACCCCTCGAGAGACAGTACATACCTGGTCCCTAATAATATCCTTCGTTCTAAAGACACTGTGAACCACAAGCACATGATATATGATCCTACTAACCTACCTTCGCAGGAAGAACTTGGGGAGCAACTTTTCCTTCAACACCCGCGCTACAGCCTACGAGATTGTCAGAAGCCCACTCTATTCAGCGTAAAACTAGTACATACCGCAGCTCTGACAGTCTGCTCCGGAGTCGCCGCGGACGACTGCCCAACAGTCAACGGCTTTACTACATACCCATTCCACTGTCTTGCCGTCCCCAGCTTCCCGGGGTTTGTCCAATCGAGAATTGTCCACATCTCCTTGTACGAGTTTTGAACGGTCGTGCCGGTGAGCCCCATCCGGACAGTACAAGCAAACCGGTGGAACGCATTGGTGATCTGGGAAGAATCATTCTTGACGCGATGTACCTCGTCCACAATGACGCAGCTCAAGGCAAGGTCGTCCAGAAGGTCAATATCCTTGCGAGCGATATCGAATGATGTTACCACTGGAAAGGAATTGATTGCAGAACGTGTACAAAGCGTAACCCTCGACTTACGGACGTCTAACCGACCCAGCTTGAAATCTCTCAATGTCGTTTCTCGATCCTTGGGAGTCCCAGTGTAAATCCCAACCTCAAAGTAACCCCACTGGACAGTCATGTGAGCTATACAGCGACATCAGCGCAACAACAATTCACAAACCGTCTGAAATTCCCGCTCCCAATTATGTACAACTGTGCTCGGCGCGATAATCAGACACGTCGGCCATTTCGTATTCGCCGGCTGAAGCTTTCCAGTCTTTCTCCACGACCTAGCGTCCTGTAGATTCGACACGTAGTGGTGTCTGCGGCCCTCGTCCAGCGCTGTCCCTGTCTTCTTCATGATCGCTGAGAGAAACGCAATGACTTGGATAGTTTTGCCCTGGAGAGCAATGAGAAACCATATGTGTGCATCGTGATGAAGCACTTACAAGACCCATATCGTCCCCAAGTAAAGCCCCGAGCCCCTCCTTGTACTGTCTGTACAAGAAAGACACGCCTTCCCGCTGGTATCCGCGTAGGTGGATGCATAGCGGTTCAGGGACCTCGATCCCTGTCTCCTTGTCCAAAACCAGAGGGCCCAGTTTTGGTTGGCCAGGGACGAGAGGAAATCCAGGCTTCGGATTCAGTGCCTGCAACGACAGCATCAGAAACGGTGTTCGACAACGCAAATGGACACCTACTATCACCGCGTTCTTGGGTATGTGATCGTAGTCTGAGCCCTCGGACTCGGTTGCGGAATCATCGTCTTCTGGCGTAGCCTTTTGCTTTCCTGGGACGTTAGTGTGGCTGAGCTTTCGAAGGGGCACCTCATCCACTGGATCTGATTCAGTAGCTGAATCGTCTGCGGTCCTTGTAAAGAACTGTGTGCCAACAGACAATCGACACACGTACCTTCTGGCTCCTGAGCAGGGAGCTCCGGATCCGATTCGGTAGCCGAGTCGCCTATGATCTTTTGGCGTTTGCATGGCTGAACAGATGGCGATCTTGATTTACGTTTAAGAGCCGGTTGCGGTTCTGGTTCCGAGTCAGACTCTGTATGTCTATAATTAGATATTAAGCTTAATTAGTTGATGTGCTACGAACCTGTTGCCGAGTCATCCAGTGGTGGTTTGACAGGAGGAGCTCGAGGTTGAGAGAGTCGAGACACGTCAGCATCGTCCTCGCCATCCTCGTCTGCTTCGGATCCAGGGTCAGGCCTTTCCTCGAATACATCGTCTTCTCCTTCGGAGGCCGACTGGAGCTCGATGCTTTCGCCAGCTGTGACAGATGAGATGCGAGAACAACCACGATAGTTGTGATTTCTCTCACCAAAAAACTCGAGCAATGGGTTGTGCTCGCTCGATGAGGCAACCCTCCGTGACGCTGCGTGCGTGTTAGTGTGAACAATATGAGTGCTGATTGCATCTCACCCTTCTTCCGGTTCGTGGAGAAGAACAGAGCCTTGCTGCTGCCCGCTGTTGCTCTTGGTGTTGTCGCTTTCTTCGTCTTCTTCTTGCGTTTCTCTTTGACGGGCTCGATAACTGGACCTGCCGCAAATTCAGAATCAGAGTCGAATTCTGTGTCGAAATGCGTGTTAGTGGGTTGATTGAGACTAAACAGCGGTCTCACGGACCTATTGGTGCTGATATCGATGCAGAATGACCTAAAACGTGTGTTCGGTCAGCTCTGGTCTCTCGAGTCTCGAACTCTACAGATACTCACGTTTCGCATATGCATTGGCTTTTCGTGAAACAGAAGCGCCATTTGAGGAACCTTGAGGGTTCATGTTCAGATAGATGATGGTAGATGGAGAACAGGAGACATGGGAATTAAACTGACCCGATATATGCGCGTCGAGGACAATGAGAGACCGTGACCGCGCCAATTAGTTCCGATTGCGCAAGGACGCGAGCGACATCATGGTCCACGCCGGCATGCCGGCAATTCCCGTCGGCAGGATTCCTTGGCCAGTTCCATTCGGCCCCTGTGGACATCTAAAGATTTCTTCGGTTGTCCGTCCTTCAGACATCAGCAAAAGGTGAGTTTCTTGGCGCAAATTTCTCTAATTAGAAAAGAAAGCCCTTATTTGAAAAGATGCAGGCATGTATGTAAACACCCAAAAAGATATCTGGGCCTTTTAAAAAGTTAATTATCTTTTCGAAAATGGGCATCTTTTTAAAGCTTTTTTGGATGCAAAAAGCCTGAAAAAGATGTGTTGGCACAAAGGGTGACTGCAGGGGCACCATCTTCCCAAGTCTCAAGTAAGCCTAGCTCAATTATCCAGGTTAATCGGAGGCGGAGCAAGGTTTTTTGCAAATGAGAGAGTAGAATACACTTGAATGCCAGAGAGTCATGTTACATTTAATCTACAATATACCATACTGTTCAATAATATCTGCATCAGACTCATCCATCCCACTTGTCAGGCCATCAGATTTTTTCTCACTCTCAGAAACCCCTGACCCTTCAATCACTACCGGCTGGGGTTCCGCAGTCATTGAGCCGATACCCCAAAATATGCCTCCTCCTGAATCCGGTCTTCATTGTCTACCTCACTCTCCTACCAGGACTGGGCTGGATTTGATGCGCCATGACGTCACCATCAATGCTTACAAACCCCCAGACCTGGGGATCTTTTTGAAGCTTTTCGCCGCTTTCTAAAGTAACCCTTTGGTTTCTAAAACATGCCTGCTGATTTAGAAAGAATCCGCCATATTTTTAAATAACCCAAAGACCTTTTCAGTGTTGAAAAGCTTTTCAACGCTGAAAAGGTCTTTGAGAGTTTAAAATGCTTGAAAATGCCAGCCAGGTTTTGGTGATGGATCTAGAAATGGTGCAGAGCTTCTATAATTTCTATTTAGCCTATGAGTTCAAATTAGGTCTGCAAGTCACCTCTAGTTTCACGTCAGCAAAGATGTCATGCAATGGCCTTTAATTCATTTCCGCTGCAAGTTGAACCGCAATGCTGGGTGCACTGGGTTCGGGTACTTATCAGTGCAAGCCTGGATACCAATTTTAATGCCTGGGACAGTTCCTGAATCATCAACACATCCAACAATCTAATTATGATTCAGCGACCGGCACTTTTGCGTCTAGAGTCAATAAGCACCAGCCAATGGGAACCCCTCTGAGCTTACTGTAACTTCCACTACAACAGTGAGTAGAGCCACCACTGGCATTAGAAAGCTCAGGGTTCACATTTATATACAGGCACAGGTCTATCTACTCTGTTTGATCTTGCCTTTGGAAAGAGAACATTGCTTGAAACTTTCAGATGTAGTGGACGCAACGTGTTACACCGCTTCCAACGGTGGAACATGACGATGAACGGGAACTTACTGATGAAGATTATTTGGAGATACAGATGGAATACTTTCGGAAGTTTGGTATGTTTGATAACAAATCTATTGATACCCCTAACTGTCAAACCGGAGCTTGGGGATATTATTAGAGAGATAACGGACACGTGGATATGATGTAGTAGTTTTTTCCTTATTTATAGAAAGATAGCAGGTGGAACTTATCGATAATATCGATAAGAGATAAGAAGTATGTATAAATATCTACCTTAATAGGTAGTTGTATATTAGTTTCGATCTCGTTTCTATTTTGTTCATTCGATAGTTCTCGAATAAGACTTTTGTTAGTCTTCTCGTCAACGGATCGTCTCACTCGAATCCTCTAGAAACTCAATCGTCTCGACTTCCTCGACCCACTCGTTCATCTCGACGATCTATCGTCTTGATCTTATCGTCAACTATCGACCAACGACTAAGGCGTACTACTTGCCTTGCGTCGTAACAGAAGATCGAAACTAATCCAAAACACAACCTCGTCGATCGAGACGAGGACCTATTGCCAAAACGGCCAACTACGAACAAACTCGAAACGTCGGACCAACCAGAAGATCGGCAGAACCACCAACAATATCTGCACCATACTCGAAAGATACGGATCGATCAACAACTAAACGATCGATCTCCGACAAAGGAAAACAACGATGGGAATTTGACCCAACATACGAACAAGACGAAACTGAAACAGAACCAACTGGGCAGACCCCACCTGAACAGGAACAATTTCAATTAAACATTGAACCATCACAAACGATTCTCGAACGTTACCAAGAAACCGAAAGATTGCAACGAGTACAAGAAATTGCTCAACAGAACTACGAGGAAGAACAACAATTCGTAAACTATCAACCTGAAATTATGGCTGAAGAAGGAACATCCGTACGAAGAACTGCAACCAAGAAAGACAAAGATGAAGAGATTAAAGGCATGCGAAAACCCTCCGAATTCAACGGCAGCCGAGACAAATACGAAGGATGGATGGAAGAAATCGTCCTATACATCCTTGCCAACCCGGAATGGACCGACAACAAAAAGATTCTGTTCACCCTTTCATACATGGTTGGAGGAACAGCATCCGATTGGAAACGGACCTTCATCAACGAAGCACAAGGAGACGACACAATTACGCTGGGAACTTGGAAAGACTTTAGACTGAGACTCAATGCATCATTCTATGAAAAAGAACGAGCAGACATTGCTTTCCAACAACTCAAAAACCTCAAGAAAAGTTGGAAGGACTCAGGCGAAGACTTTGTCAATACTTTCAAAAACAAACTAGCCAAAACCGAATATCGTCCCGATCTTACCGATCCTGCCGACCCCGCCAATCGAATCATCACAGACATTTTTCGAAGTACCCTTGACAACAATACACTCGAGAAAGTTTGGAATCGAGCCACCAAACCCACCGATCTCCAAGCTTGGTACAAATCCGTCATTGAAGTATCCAACGATCAAAGGATGCTTCAACTCATGAAGAAAGGAATTCAATCCTTCGCAAGGACAACTCCCAAAGCAAATGAAGACTACGGAGTACCAATGGACATCGACTCATTCAATACGAAGAAACCTTTCACACGACTTCCCAAAATGACAGACACCATACGAGAGGAATGCATCCGAAAAGGGTTGTGCTTCTTCTGCCGCAAGGCAGGACACGCCTTAAACGCATGCCCCTCGAAACCGAAAGACGGGAATAAACCCCGAACCACGTGGAAACCCCGAAATAAACCTGGTTCCTCTTCTGGAACCAACGAAAACAAGAAATACACCGGAAACGCCGCCTACAAATCTGTCCAACAGATCCTCAGCAATATGGATCCCGAAGAACGCGAGAAATTCCAAGACGAGCTTGAGAAGAATGAGGGTTTTGCCTAAGGAGGTCTATACCAACTGTAGCACCTCCTAAGATAGTACGGTCTGTCCTACATATATGCCGATCCATCCAATATGACTTTGATTTTTCCCACAACATTGTCATTCGTTGGAAAGAACGGACCCGAAAACGTTGGAAACACCACTCTTGTCGACTGCGGAGCTGACGATCAATTTATTGATCAGAACTACGCACGAAAAATAAAGATCCCCCTCACTCGACTCACCACCCCAATCCCCGCACGAAACGTCGATGGTACCTTGAATAAAAACGGTACCATTCGATTCTATGCGGATGCACATATCACGATTCACGGACGACGTTTCAAAGAACGATTCTATGTCACTGGTCTTGGACAGGAAAAGATCATTCTTGGAGCACCCTGGCTTCGAAAAACGAATCCTTTAATCGATTGGAAAAACGGAACACTCTCTTGGCAAACGAAGGAACTTTCGAAGATTAACCAAGCTCTTCTTAAATACCTTCGAACCAAGAAAACGAAGAAACAACTTGACCCTACCCAGGAAGACATTGACACGGCCCTGTTACGGGATTTCCAGGGAAAAGAAAACCCACACCTTCGTACAATTTGGATTCGGGCCAAATCGACTATTGCACAAGAACTTGCAGTCGCTGAAGACACTTCAGCCCTCACCTTGGAACAACGAATACCGGAAGAATATCATGACTATATGGATATTTTTGACAAGAAGAAAGCCGACCGATTCCCCGACTCGAAACCTTGGGATCACAAAATCGAGCTAAAAGACGGTTTCATTCCTAAATCGTTCAAAACGTACAACCTTACCCTGGACGAACAAAAGGAACTGGAAAAGTTTATTCAGGAAAATCTTGTCAAAATGTACATTCGACCCTCACAATCTCCGAACGCCGCCCCTTTCTTCTTTGTCAAGAAGAAACAGATTGTCGAAGATGGAAAATTAAAAACCCCTCTTCGAACCTGTCAGGACTATCGCTATCTCAACGAATGGACGATTAAAAACGCCTACCCACTTCCACTCATCACCGAACTCCTTGACAAACTAAAAGGAGCAAAGTACTTTACTAAATTGGACGTGCGATGGGGATACAACAACATTTGGATCAGAGATGGTGATCAATGGAAAGCGGCATTCAAAACGAACTTAGGACTATTCGAACCAACGGTCATGTTTTTCGGCATGTGCAACTCTCCGGCAACATTTCAAGCAATGATGGACCACATTTTTGACAAACTCAAAATGGAAGGACGTTGCATCATTATCTACATGGACGACATTCTCATCTTCACCAAAACCAAGGAAAAGATGATCGAATATACGCGAAAAACCCTTCAAGTGCTAAAGGATAACGACCTTTATTTGAAGCCAGAAAAATGTCAATTTTGCCAAATGCGTATTGAATACCTTGGCATGATCATCGAAGAAGGACGGATTTCCATGGACCCCAAGAAAGTCGCTGGAATTCAAGACTGGCCTGCTCCGAAAACCGTGAAACAAGTACGATCCTTCTTAGGATTCGGAAACTTTTACCGAAGATTCATTCGCGGATATTCGGAATTGGCAAAATCAATGAACGAACTCCTTCAAAAAGGAGTGTCGTTCGAATGGACATCTCAACGACAAACAGCATTCGACACGTTGAAAAATCGATTTACAGAACAACCCGTCCTGATCATGCCCGATTTGGAAAAGCCTTTCCAGGTCAAGTGCGACGCATCAAAATACGCCACTGGAGCCGTTCTCACCCAATGTGATGCTAACGGAGCCCGACATCCGGTCTCTTTTATATCAAAAACTCTTACCCCAACCGAACGCAATTACGAAATCTACGACCGAGAACTACTGGCCCTTATTCGAGCCTTCACCGAATGGCGACACTATCTGATGGGAGCTCAACATCCGATTGAAGTATTATCTGACCACAAAAACCTCTCTTACTTCCGGGAAACCTGAAAACTGAATCGACGACAGGCAAGATGGTATACATTCCTCACGGAATTCAACTATCGATTCAACTACACGCCCGGAAGTAAAATGGTTCAATCCGACGCACTCTCTCGAAGACCGGATCACCTTCCGGAACACGGCAATCATGACAACAAAGACATGATCCTTCTTTCAGAAGAACAATTCCCAAAAGAAGTCAAACTGAACTTGATGAACGTTGACTTGTTGGCACGTATCCTGGATCAACCAGAGGAAAACTTCGACATTGGAATGGCAGATAAGATCCAAGATCTTTTAAAAGACAAGGACATTCCAACCGAACTTCGAAAAGACCTGGCGGATTGGCACACAGAATCGAAAGACGGTAAAACGGCACTATTCTTTTGTGGGAAAATGTATATTCCCCAAAATCAAGAACTTCGACGTCAAATTATACGCGATCATCACGACTCGATTCTCGCGGGACACCCAGGCGAACTCGAAACCTTTTACAAGATTAGCCAAAACTACTGGTTCCCCGGCATAAGAGGAGCCGTACGAGACTACGTCAAAGGATGCGCTGTTTGTCAACAGTTTAAAATCAATCGCCGACCATTGAAACCAACTCTCATCCCAAACAAATCAACAGGATCACATCGACCTTTTGCATTTGTTACTATGGATCTTATGTCAGGATTACCACTGGTCGAAGAAAACGGGACAACATACGATTCTATCTTAATCCAGGTGGATCAAGGCCTTACAAAGGGGGTGATTTTTACTCCTTGCAATAAAGAAGTCGATGCGGAAACAACGGCAACAATGATTATCAATTCGACCTTTAAACGATTCGGAATCCCTGAAAGAATCATATCGGATCGAGGCCCTAATTTTGCTGCAAAATCACATCGAGAAGTTCTAAAGAGACTAGGAATCAACTCTCGACTATCCACTGCCTACCATCCTCAAACTGATGGAAACTCCGAACGAGGACTCCAGGAAGTTCAAACGTATTTGGGGATTTATTGCGTCAACCATCCGGAAACTTGGAAAGATCACCTCCCTATGTTGGAATTCACTTATACAGTAGCCAACAAAACCCTTCAAGTGTTTTGCACTTTCACACTTGGCACCTTATAGCATGAGAAATAAAACATTTAAAATTTCGAAAATATTATGCAAGCCAGACCATCATATGATCTACCATCATGCCAAATTTGATGAGGATCAAATTAATATTGATGGTGCTATAAATGCTACAAAACTGTAAGTCATTTGAAGGGTTTTGTTGCACTTGCTTTTTTTGAGCAATTTCAGCAAAGTCATGTGACTATGTTTATAGAAACCAAATATAACCAAATAAAATCACATGATCTGGTTAGCCTAAGGTATATAGAGTTTAGTACAGCACTACTT
>ML210494.1:0-18974 GCA_004369085.1 Coprinopsis marcescibilis | reverse complement strand
GCGAATAGCGTTCTAGCGCAGCGCAGTGCGTAGAGTTCTAGCGCAGCGCAGCGCGTAGAGTTCTAGCGCAGCGCAGCGCGTAGAGTTCTAGCGCAAATCTGCTCTAGGATTTTCAAATTGACCCCTCAACCCTAACCCAAAGTAAGCGCAGGCCCTCCCAACAGATAGTCAGTTCCTGGCATGGCTGTAAGCCCCATGGTCGCGTGAGTCGTCGAACTATATCCTCCCACAGTCCTGCACGTCTCAAAGGTGATTTGAGAATAGCAAACTATTTTATGATCTTCCAGGTTCCTGCTCCGGTGACGATGTGGTGTTTGTCCATAATGAACTACATTCCATTGCACGCGCAATAACCATCATGCTCAGGGCACATCTGAGGCACCGTTGGTGTGGGTGGCTCGTCGATTCACACTCTCGAGCTGCTGTTTGGAATACAGAATTCTCAGAAGGAGCACGATTTCCCTAATTGGCTTCCCATCAAAGGGATTCGCATCCGCGTTCGCAACGGACAGGCACCAATTGTAGCAACAGATGCGTTTAAATTATGCGAAAGCGCGGGCAAAACGGAATAGGCAAGCAAAGAGTGAATCGTCGAACCACGTTGTACTGCCTTGCAGGGTTGCTATGAAGCGAGAATTCAGTCGCTGCTAAAGAATAGGCGCCTAACCTCAACGCACAGGGACCAATTGCGCCAACAGATGCATTTAAACGCAAAAGCGCGGGCAAATTTCTGCATCGAATCTTGTTTAGATGTGCGCGCCAGTGGCCATAAGCCGTCTCGCTGTAGATGTGCGCTGGCCATAAGACATGATTCGACGAATCAATCACCATCAGCGGGATCCTCAGCCGGCTGGAAACCGCCAACAGCCGTTGATTTGTGGAGAAGAGGCCTGCTTTGAGCCAGACGTGAGTCGACGAGCCACGTCTCACTCACAGCAACCCTCTGCCATTCACAGCTCCCGACCAACTGTGCTTCTTTCACATTTGACGATATAAGCGCCCATGCGCCAAAGCTGCCTTAACCGCCTACACCAGAATTAACATGATATACAGGATGAGTCTGCGATATACATAACCCAACGGTTCGCCGACGCATTTTACAGGAGCTCAAATGATCTCGTTATAGGTCGGCATTTACTCCTGGGACCGTTAGGAACCGCTGCCATCGTTTCGCTTGAATCCAGAAGCTACGGATCCCGAATACAGTGGGAATGACATGCAATACGGTTGGGTGAGTCGACGAACCACTCAACAGTATCAACCGATTGAATCTCTCTCGCAACGGGAGAGGCCACTTCCCGATCGAGCATCGATCACCATCAGCGGGTTTCTCAGTTGTCTGGAGACTGACAGGACGTTGATTCCTTCAGAAGACAGCTACTTTGTGCCAGACGTGAGTCGACGAGTCAGCCCCAGCTCTCAGCCCGACCTCGCCAACTCTCTGAAATTTTTATCCAGCCCTTGACGGGACTCGAGCAGCTAAGCACCCGAGCACAGCGGGAAAGGCTTTCAATACCGGTGGGTGACTCGTCGAACCACTACAACACTAGCCAATCATCCCCGCAATGGGAGAAGAAGAGAAGAAGCCACTGACAACAGCCGTTGATTTGTGGCGAACAGAGCTGCTTTGAGCCAAACGTGATTCGACGAGCCACGTCTTGCTCACAGCTCCCAACCAACTGCTCCTTCCGTATAATCATGCTATTTGTACTAAGCGCCAATGCGCAAAAGCTCCCTTAGTCGCGCTACACATAAGCTACAGTGATTTAACGAATGCCCTAACCCAATAGCTTGCCGAAACTTCCAGCAGCTGGAATGATTTTATTATACCCCTGGGGGTATTTACTACCTTGCTCGTTTGACACTGCCACCACCGTTTCGCTTGGATTCAGAAGCTGCTGTCTCCAGATAAGCTGATGGTGATCGATGCTCGATCGGCAAGTGGCCGCTCCCATCGCGAGGAAGATTGGCTAATAGTTTTGAGTGGTTCGTCGACTCACCCACCTTTACCTGATGCCCTTCACGTTGTGTTTGGGATCCTTAGCCGCTGATTCATTCAGAAGCCAGCTGCTTTAAGCCAGACGTGAGTCGATGAATCACCTCCATCTCACAGCACGACCTCGGCTATTCTCACAATATGAAGACCTTCCCATTAATCGAGCTTCCTTCGCAATTAAGCGCCCACGAATCAAAATCATACTATGAGGAGGTCAGTATTCAGAATGTACTGCGCTAAAGTATTACAATTGCACGTCACGGCTAAATAGTCCTTACCCTGGCCTTTGAGACACCAGTGCAGTGACTAACCTCTGGTGATTCGTCGAATCACCCGGTGGGTCACTCACGAGCCACAGACTGAGCGAGTATTGTAGGCTATACTCCGGTGATGCGACGAATCATCAGTGCACTACCTGCGAGCCACTAGATGAACAAGTTGAACAAGTATCATCCAGTGGATCACTTGCGAGCCACCAGCTGAGCGACAAATCACCAGTGGATCGCTTGCAAGTCACAATGTTCTACCGGTTGCTCCTGGTCACTCAAGAGGCTACCAGCTGAGCGGACATGTCCTGGTGATTCGTCAAATCACCGGTAGATCACTGGCAATACACCAACTGAGCGAGTATTCTACGGTGATTCGTCGAATCACGGTTGAACACAGCTGCCATCCACTGCCTGAACGTTCACGGGGGTACCATCGAATCATCAGTTGATCACACTTGCCATTCATTGCCCGAATGCTCGCGGGGGTACCAGCTGAGCGAAAGTGTTCTGGTGATTCGTCGAATCACCTGTATACTTGTCATTCACGACTTGATTGATCATTTGGGAGGCACCAGCTGAGCGAATACGTTTTGGTTGTTCTTCGAATCATCTGTGTATCACTGGCGAGATATAAGTTGAGCCTGTAGCCTCTGGTGACTCGTCGAATCACTGGTTGAATGTTCACTTGCGACTCGCGGGACACCAATTGAATGAGTATCCCTCTGGCGATTCGCCGAATCACCTGCGACGAATCCCCAGAGTCACTTGCGACGTTTATTGTTGATTGACGGTCACTCAAGGCGCCAGCAGAGCGAGTATGTTCTGGTGATTCGTCGAATCACCGGCGGATCAATTGCTTCGAGCCATTCAATGACTCATTACAATTCGATTTCGAATGAGGAAGACTTACTACAATCAGTATGAGAGGTATGGGGTGGAACAAATTACGTCTAATCTATTGAGCGCCCGTGTACAGGTGAAACACTATCATCCGTCAAAGCTCTAAGTGATGCACCCGTACATTACCCTGGTGAGTCGTCATATCACCCGCATGTTACTGGCGGCTACATGCTACTGACCTTGATGGACCCATCGACACTCCAGCGGGCATCATTGAATATCATCACTTATGCTTAGCAATGTCTGCTCACCTCGCGCTCATCTCACTCGTATGGAAGTATATCTATTGCGCTCGTACCTAAGCCCACAACGAGCGCCCGCCACCATGTACAGTGGTTCCTCGAGCCACTGTACACGGTTGGCGGACTTATATACGAATGCCAGCCGCGTGAAAGCCCCAAGGCGCGCTGTGATACCTGCGCGCCCACCGTGCGCAGTGATTCTTCGAGCCACTGTACAAGGTTGGCGCGAATATTATATATACGAGCACCAGCCGTGTGAAAACCCCAAGTCTAGCCCTGATATGAAACGTTCAGAGCCCCCCATACTACAGTACCTAACTTCTATAATACGTGATTCGGGGAACTACATCAACACAATAATGTGTCTGAAGCGCCCCAACTTCGGTGAGTCACGTCGGCACCCCATACTCCATTACCTGGCTTCGATAATATATGGCTCCAGGAATCACATCTACACAAATCCACACAATACCGTGTATGAGGCCCCAAGTTCAGCTCCCGTAGGTCACGACGTGACCTTTGCTAGACATCAACCCGTGTCGCTGTTGCACATCCAATCGACGAGAGTGACAAACGTTATCAGACTGTCGAGCAAGTCTGTCAGAGAGCATGTACGTTCCTTGTATGTTAATTGAACCTCCCCTATCTGATCGATCTTGCTAAGATGTGATTCGTCGAATTACTGTAGAACATGCACCTACTGGATGGTGATTGGACGACAAAGCACCCAAGACTCACAGTTGACTTTGATATTCGTATCCGGGGGTCAGGACTCGTACGTTGTGCAGGTAATAAGACATGATTCGACGAATCGTGTCTTACGAATACCTCCCT
This sequence comes from Coprinopsis marcescibilis, assembly GCA_004369085.1. Classification (NCBI taxonomy): domain Eukaryota; kingdom Fungi; phylum Basidiomycota; class Agaricomycetes; order Agaricales; family Psathyrellaceae; genus Coprinopsis; species Coprinopsis marcescibilis. Next base: position 14,733 of record ML210494.1, on the reverse strand, counting down.
GTGTGCCGGTGACAAGACAGGTTTCAACGAGTGACGTCGTCTTGAGTAATATCCTCGTATTCGGAGCACAGGATTTCCGTGATTTGTGCCGTTTATAAGACATGATTCGTCGAATCATGTCTAGATGTTTGCCGGCCATAAGACATGATTCGACGAAATCTTTGCTTAGTGGCATATACGTACCTTGATTGTTGTGGAGGTCATAAGACATGATTCGACGAATCATGTCCATGAATCCCTGCCAAGTGCCATGTACATGCCTATATATTCTCTCCCTTCCGTACGTTGAGCCTAAACGTTGGATGGTGTGTGCCGCTCATACGACATGATTCGACGAATCATGTCCATGGATCCCTGTCAAGTGCCATATACATAGCTTGAATGGTGCGTGCCGCTCATATGACATGAGTGGACGAGTCATGTCTATATATGCTCTCCCTTCTGTGCGTTGCGTCTAAATCATGCCCGGAATCGTGTTGAATGGTGCGTGCCGCTCATACGACATAATTCGACGAATCATTGTGAATCCTTGCCAAATGCCATGTACGTAGCTTGAATAGTGTGTGCCGGTGATAAGACATGGTTCGTCGAGTCATGTCTATATAGTCTCTCCCTTGCGTACGTTGACATGCGATGCGAGGACTCCAGCGATATTTGTTGTTTCGACGAGTCACGTCTTGACATTCTCGCGTCCGGGGACAAGTACGAGGTGCCGCTGATAAGCCATGGTTCGTCGAAGAATAACGTCGAGACAACCGCCAAACGGCGTACGCATCTTGACTGGTGGGGCTGAGAAGCACCCAGCGTACGTTGTGTTTTCCTAAGTGCCATGATTAGACGAGGTATGTCTAGACATCCCTTCATGGGCAGGCACACCAACTAGCCCACGCACGCCACCCACAAGATACAGGTCCGTCCGTTCTTTTACTCTCGCTATGTTTGAGACTGCACCAAAATGATGTTCCGTAGGCCTCGCGCGCGCATGGATGAAGCCTTACGACTTTAAAGGAATGAAGCAGTCGTCGAGTCACCTCCTACTGGGTCCTCACTGGGGGAAGGTTTAGTTATACCACCTGCTCAGCGGTTTACCTTGCTTACCCTGCTTACATCGCGTTCCCTTCGCGCTGAAATGAAGGGACCTGCGGGGAACACTTTCTCATGCGTAAGTTACTCGGTTTCTCCTGCTGGTTGGGTCAACAGTTGTGACTCAAGGGCTAGCAGAGGCGGGCATTCAAAGGCTGTGACTCGTCGACGCACTCCCTCTGTAGGCACCAACCTAAGAAGCTACTTTAACAGCGAAGACAGTTGCTCCAGTTCGGAAGCAAGCGTTACACGCCCTTCCGGGTTCTCCTGATTGTTGAATCAACAGTTGTGACTCGTCGAATCACTCGCTCTGTAGGCACTTACAGGAGCAGCTATTCAAAAGTTGTGGCTCGTCGATGCACTCGCTCTGCAGGCACCCACAGAAGCAGCAGCTATTCAACAGCTGTGATTCGTCGACTCACTCGCTCTGTACGCGTTCACAGAAGCGGCTGCTCTGACAGCGAAGTCAGTTGCTCCAGTCCGGAAGCAAGTTTTCCACGCCTTTCGGGGTCTTCTGATTGTTGAATCAATAGCTGTGACTCGTCGAATCACTCGCTCTGTAGGCACTTACAGGAGCGGCTATTCAAAGGTTGTGGCTCGTCGACGCACCTGCTCTGTAGGCACCCACAGAAGAAGCTACTTGAACAGCGAAGATAGTGTTTCTCCTCGCTCTGAAGTCAGATTTCCACCTTATTCAGTTTCACTCGCTTTGTAGGCACGTACAGAGGCGGCTATTCAACAGCTGTGACTCGTCGACTCACTCGCTCTGTACGCATTCACAAAAGAGGCTACTTTGACAGCGCAGATAGTTGCTCCTCACTTGGAAGTACGATTTCCAAGCCTTTCGGGTTCTTCTGATTGTTGAATCAACAGTTGTGACTCCTCGAATCACTGACTAGAAGCAGCTGATGACAGCTGTTCCTCCTTCGGACGCTCGATTTCCACGATTGTAACTAATGTCTTGCCATCAAAGGGATTCTCACCGGCCTTAGCAACGGAAGGGTTGGCACAATTAAAATGAGGCGTGAGTCGTCGAACTACTTCCCTTCAAGGCCCTTCAGGTTTTATAGAGTCTGAGACACGATCAAAGCTCGTAGAGACGCTCGTCTCTCTCTGCTCATTTTAAGCGCCCATGTTTTTAAGGACCTATGGAGTGTCTGCGGTCTTATTTTTGCATTCAGCACCCCTATTCATATTTTGTATCGCCTTGTCAGACGAATCGTAGGCCGTCCTTACTTTTATGGTTATGAGCTACGAGTTGAGCAGGAACGCCTTGCATGCTCACTATCGTTATGGCTGTTGACTAAGGAAATACACACGCTGCAATGGAGCAGATATTAGGCAACGTATCTCGTATAAGCTCTGAAACTACGTTGCGAATGAAGCGCGCAGACCAGACACTGCGCCTATTTCCGAATTTCGATGTGCTCGTCTATGGAAGCGAGGGTACGACGGTACGACGAGATGTATGATGTATGCCCTTCAAACATGACTCATCGAATCACATATACTCACAAACCTCGATTCAAGAACGCCCAACACCACTCGCTGATATACTGCCCAACGTATGCGATGCATGTTCGTTTAATATGTGTGACTCGTCGAATCACATGGACTCCTCATCCTCGCCACAGAATATCGGCGTCCAACGATATACGCGCTAGGACCGGTGTTTTCAAGGACGTATGGCAGGTGCTATGCACCAAATGCCTTCATTCGAGGAATTTATCTGGGTTAGTTAACTGGGAATGTAGTAGGCACCGCTCTGATGGTCGCGTCACGCCCGGGCAATTCAGTTGAAAACCCCACCCCTGATGATAGAGTAGACATGGTTCGACGAATCACAATGACAATACTCATTCGACGATTCCGGCTTATTTGCCCCTGTGGTAAGAAAGACGGGATTCGTGAGTCGTAGAGTCACCTCACGTCCGCGATGTTGTTTTGTTGCTCCAGTTTTACACTTCCCGTGGCCTCAAACATATCGCATATTTCGTATCTTGGTTCGTAGTACAGGCATTTATATTTTAAGCAGGGTTACATAGGAACTGGAAGCAATACCAGACATGACATACACAGGCGTGCGAACACAATAATGAGCAGACACTTATGATAACAGATGCAGGGAACAAGGAGGCCACACGAGAGCAGAGATATGCATACGCTCGAATATCGCGTACTGTGGTGGTCACTAACCTTCTTCAGTCACGCTCTCTGTGCTGAAAATCGACATGATCAGATAAAAACCGCTGAAATGGTTGGCTCCAACTCACCCATCTGGGAATGCGACGAACGAGAATGCGAGGAGCCGGCTGGCTAGGATCATTTCCACCGCTCTTGCTGAAACCACCTTGATCGCACCGAGTATTCCAGATACGCTTTGACTCGGCGTAAGGGACCCACTCCAGAGTTTTAAATACCTTCCACATTGCATCACTTGCCGCCTTCGCAACATCGCTCGACGCCCGTTCAATCAAATCCTTCCACATCGGATAGTACCTTGTCTTCTCGTAGTTCTGGAGCGGACCAGTCTTGGTAACACCCTTGGGCGTGAATAAATGGTCAAATACCCTGCGCCACTCCGCCCGCGATCCTTTGCACCACTGAACGTCGTCGAAGATCTCCCCCAAAAAGCGATTGCGGTAGAGAGATATGTCGATGTTGTCGAGACCGCCGTTCTTCTTGAGGAGGCAGTAAGGCTCTCGAAGCGCACCCTTTCGATTGGGACTGACATTGATGAGATCGAAAAGAAATTGGTTACAAATGGCCTCGAGTGCCGAGTCAAGACCTGGGGAGTCTTCTTCCTCCGGATCGTTCCACTCCGCGTCGCTGAGATCGGAGCCGTAGTCGTGCGGGGTAGGATCTACGGTCATGCCTTCTGCTTCCAAATTGAACCCGACAAGGTTGGCTGCCTCGGGAACGGGTCGAAGCGGCTGTAGGACTTTGTTCTTGAGGCGATCTGGATGCGCTGGCTTGGAGAGTCGAGATTTGTCGAGGGCCGCCCGGAGTTCGTCCTTTTTCTTCTTGAACAGGTACACAAACGACGCCTCGCTGAGAAACAGACCTTTGTCTTGAAAGCGGGGAACCGGAGGGGCGTCACGTCGAAGCTGGCGCAGGAATATGACTCCAAACGGCGCACGAGGTATGAGATCGCCGGGGCGCACAATGGAGCATGGCTCCGCAACATCGACATTCTGCCGCGCTCGTTGAACACCTCGATGGCACGCGGGAGTTGCAAAGCCTATGTCTTCGTCGGTATCGTGGTCTTGGTCTGGGTTGGGCGATGGCGAACGGGATCTATCGGAGTCGGACTCTTCTTCCTCCTCTGCTGGATGTATCAGCTTGATTGGGTAAAGCAGGTCCTGCTTGTACACCTCGTCGCGACGAGCGCGAGGCAGGACAACCTCACAAAGCTCCCGATACGAAGGACCGAGATCCGGAGTCGAGACGAGCCCATTCATCAGCCAGGCGGCGGCGGCGGTCAGCTGCAGCGCAGATTCGCGAGTTCTCTCGGCAGGCGGGCCCTCCACCTGCCACCCAATAGGGTATTTGAGGGCCAGAGCTCGCCACGCCCGAAAGTCCCTGATAAGCCCCAAGACAATCAGCAAATGGGCGAATGTACATAGGGGATATCACGTACCACCACACCTTCCTCGGATATAAGAGGAAACTGTCGACGAGACTGGCCTTTTCAATGTTGACATAGAGCTTGTGCGCCTTCCAGAGAGGCACGCGGCACTCTATGCGAGTGGCTGACTGAGCAGAATCCGATGCAAGCTTAAAGATCCTGTAAAGCTCTGAAATGAATGCTTCGCCCTTGCCGTGGAAGAGATCGAGGGGGGTGATGGACTTGCCAAAGGTCCTGCCCTCCGGAGAGTAAGTATGCGCCTTCTCGGTGAGGTAAACCTGCATATACGTGACTTCGTGTCGACCGCGCTGCGTGCGCGGGGGGGTGAGGCGGAAGCCCGCCGCTCCAGTGAGACCCGCAGCCGGATCTCGATGATATCCCGAGCTAGACATAGCTGTAATGCGAGAGGCTTGAGCGAGAGAAATGTCGAGAACAGCCCCGACGAGCTTTGCGTGCAGGTCGCTATCCGGGCAGATCGCTTTATCCTCCATCCACGACGACACCTCAAGCCCCACGTCTACCCACCACGCCTCAACCCCATCGTCACTCGCCACCGCATCATCCAATTCGTCGTAGTCGAGCGAGTAGTCGGTCAGAAACTGGCGCGTCGCAGCCAGGCTATCGTCGGTACCGAGAGGACTATGGTAGGTGCCGTTTTTGACGCCTCGGATCTGGTGAAGAAAGAATAAATCCGCGCCCCACTCAACTCCATTCTGAGCAAGTGTCTCCCTGAGCTTATCCCCGAGCTGCCCCGCTAGCCATTCGGGCAGAATGTTAGACCCAAACGCAAACCGGCCGCTCCTCAGGCGTGCGCGAAATGTCTCTGCGCGATGGTCGAGCGCTATCCCAGTACCCCGGTGTTCCAAAAGCTCACGAAGAGCTGGTATCATGCCGAGGTTGACGAAAGCGACTTCTTCCTCCTTAGTTAGATGATGCGAGCGACGTGTTGGACTGTGAAGGGAAGGGAAGAAGACACGGATAAGGGTGTTGGTTCCCCGCCAGTTGCCCAGGCCTACGTTGGGAATCTGGTGTAACGGCACGGGTGTTTCGGCTCCCTAAACGTCCATTAGTTGTTGGTCGTGCGCTTAATATTTAACACCATAAACTTACATCAATCCACATGGTGTGGGTAATACGTAAGTTCTTCTTGAGACTGTCTTCGTGCTTGGGGACAGGATAGATAGTTATCTCCGAGTGGCATCGAATCTGGCTGCTTATACCGAGCAGAGAGTCCAAGTCTTGCGAGGTGGCAAATAGGCCCCGGTTCTGGACATTCATTCGGTTTGGAGCGCAGTTGAGCGCCGCCTGCTCGCCGTCGAGGATTCCGGTGAGGACGAAGTTGACGAATCTGATGACATCTCCCTCCCCAAAAAGGTCGGCGGCGCGTTCGACAAACTCCTCGAGGGTGTAAAGTCTGACGGGAAACGTGGGGTCGGCCATGGCGTGATTCGACGAGCCACGGAGAGAATCGTTGTGAGAGGAAGAAGTACAAGCGCAGGAATATCGAGTCTGGCTAGGAGTGGTGTCCGCGCGCTGCGTTATATACACTTCCCCTCTCCCCTGCAGTGCAATTTACTGTGAAATTTGTAGACAAATTGTACGTTTGGGCCATCCGGTCTATTGTGTCACTCGTATCTCAGTCGTATCAGATCTTATTTACACCACTAGCTTCCATGGTACATTATTGCGACCCTAAACCTCATAACAAGACGATTAGTTGCCCAACAGGTAAGAATTATGCTGCGCGATTCCATGCGATCGCTGAATGAGTCAACTTAGCGCAGATCCATAAGCATAAGCACCTTACATTATTGAGAGGAGTTTTCAATTCGCCGGATATTACACATCGGTTCTCGTGTCTGACAGATCCTTTCGGCCAGCCAAGAAGCCGGGTTTGAAGACGGAACTTATTAGTGGTACTATCAATAGAAGGTTTCAAAAAAAATATGCTTTGCGTGTGAAAAAATTAACCTTTGAACGTGTGGGCTTCATTACAATAGCTTTGACTGCGCTTCATTCATATAGAGAGTATGCACATCCTTCTGAATGCTTCGGTGGGTTTTAGCTCCACTTCACCGCCGATATTTCCCCTTCTTGCCCCACTTCACCGCCGATAATTGCGCTTCCTGCACTCTCCAGAAGTATTGGTACAGTATAAATAGCACAGTTACATTTACGTGAGCCGTGAGTCGTAGAGTCAGGTTCGCGGATAGCCGCTGCTATGAAAGCCAGCAAGAGCTCATGTCCGCTCAATGTGAATCTCAGAACCTTTCTCGGACAAACAACCGCTGCAGCAAGGCATGAGAATGTATGAGAACCTCCTTGTTCGAGTGGCCTTGAGTTGCAGAATCATGCCCGAATAGATAGATAGCCGTGGTGCGTGCTCGAAGTCAGGCAACGCCCGGGACGCATGCCTCAAGTCTCAGCCTAACCCTACACACGTGCTCAAAGTTTGAGAAGGCGAGCTTTGGTGGGCCCGTCGAGCCTTCAGAACGCATAACCTTATTTGGTGAAGGGTGCTGCCGAGCATACCAATTAGCTTTGAATGAATGAAACGAATACAAGACCTTCTTCTCTCGAGCGGAAGGTTTAGAACACGAGGATATTATTCAATTCATTGGACGGGATAGGCCACTTCTCTCGACAAAGTCAAATTGTCGAAGGAGTAATGAAGGGCAAGGCCGGGCTGGGCCACGATTTAATAGAGGCGAAGATGAGCACTCGAAGGCCAAGGTTCACAATTTGGGCCATGATACCTCATCACATCGACATAAGACTGTTGTTTGAACCTTAAGTATAGCTCTAGAATCCCTGAAACGTGTTTCACAAACACGAAATAGTTCCACGAAATGGTACCACGCACCTGTCATTAGGAAGCTCCACCGTCCATGTAGACTTTTATCGAACCCACCCACCATACATGCTCGAAATGATTGCTTCTCCCTCAGATGTGACTCTTCGAGCATGGGTCCGCATCTGAGTCGCACTCTACACGCGCGCTAATGCACACAATTGTCCCAGTGCACTTGCTCTTCTCGGAGAATCTCCTACCGAAGTTCACTAAGTGCGATCCGGCCTTATTGCGATACCCAGATAGTCAACTTATACTACATTGGCATTGGCGCCGACACTCCAAGTCAGGATTCTGTATAAAGTCTACTGTCTAGTTACTTACGCCTTCGTCATCAGCTTACTTGCTGGTGTGTGTAATCCTTCCATCGCCTTAGCAGCCAGCTACCGCACGCGCTCTACGCACAATACTACGTCTCTGTACTCTCCTTCTCCACCCTTCCTCGATATCTAAACTACGCAGTCTTGTGGTAAGAGATCCCACGAGCGTCTCTGAATGGCTCGACGACTAACACTTACCTTTGCTGTGTCTCAGCTTTTGTACTTCGCCCAGTTGGCCCGCTCGCTCAAACCCTTCCGCTTGGTGAGTGAGCTCATCGCCCTGAGTGGCTCGACGAACCATACTTACTTTTGCGGTGTCTCAGCTCTTTCCTGTCCTTCGCTCCGTTGGCGCGCTCGCTCAAACCCTTGGTGAGTGAGCTCATCGCCTTGAGTGGCTCGACGAATAATACTTACGTTTGCTGTATCTCAGCTCTCTTGCGCTTGGTGAGTGAGATCCTCTTCCCTGTGTGGCTCGACGACTAATACTCACGTTTAATCTGTCTCAGCTCTTATCCTTCGCTCCATTGGCGCGCTCGCTCAAAGGGTACGAAGCTACGTCTCGTGTACTTGATGCTCCTGCGCTCACACCTTCTCATTACAGGCTTGATATACCCAGTTCTAGCCACTGCTTAACGTTGTAGATAGCGCCTGCGCTGTAACAGGGTAAGTTCACTGAACTCTTACAAGTGAGCATGTGCTAACGGCTGAAAGAGTTTTCAATCAATGCCATCCCATACCAATCCAAGCGGCCTCGTCAAGCTCTACTTCGCCGACGGCGCGTTTCCACAAGCTCCTTGGTGCTTTGACGGCTGGCAGGAGATTACGGGAATTCGCCACGGTCTGTTCGATCCCGACGATAAGCGCTTACCCCCCGGATGGACGAGAGCCGACTCCGTCGCGGTTTACGCTTACTTCGACCTCTACAACAAGCAAATCAAAGAAGAAGACAAGCAGAAGGTGGCTATCGTTCCGAGAGGTGTTAAACACGACCCCATTCCGGGCCGCACATTTTTCCGCGACTGGGTGAATGGCCGTTGGGCGAAGATGTGGAAGATACATATCAAGATCTCCAAGGCGCTCACCGATGCAGGCCTACACCCCGTCCAAATCGTTCTCGACAACGGCGGAGATCTTGAAATGGTTCCCAACGCCTCACTATACCTGCCCGGCGCTCTCGACGACATTGGTCGCGAATTGTACGGCGAGGATTGCCTCAACAAGGCTGGCCATCTCCATAACCCTCTCCGCGACGCGACCCTGATCTTCGCTCAGCGCACCTGGCAAATCGCGGCTAGGTCAATTGGACCGAAGAAGAAGCGCCTTTTGAAGCTTCAGCAAGACGCGGAGGAGGCTCTCAAAGGTACGCCGTTTTAATCTGGGATACAGCGGTATCTCCCTAATCTCATATGTTTCACAGCTCTTCAGGTGGCTGGCGATGGCGAGATTACTCTGGGCGGTATCAACGCTGCAATCAGGGCCGTCGCTGCTTACCAACGTGCCAACGAAGCACTTCCCACATCCCATGGTTCTGAGATCTCCGAAAACCTCAAGTCCGACCTCCAACCTTTCATCCCCGCCGACGACTCTCCCGAAAGCGCGCCAACTAAGGGTTCCAAGAACGGTGAGCTTATATCCAAACATACGCTAACTACTCACTCACCAATCGCATGTGCACTAGCCAAGAGTAGAGGAGTCAAAATGACATTGGCTACCGAGCACGAGGTCGCCCAAATCGTCGACATGTATGATGTGTACCTTGGCGAGGACACTGCATCCACAGAGCCGCTATCCATGTCCTCCATTTCTGAGGACGCTTCTAACCCTTCCGACTCCGACTTCTGTGGTGTTGAGCTCGAGTCCAATTTGGATAGTGACACCTTAGCAAGCAGACTCGGGTTTCGTGAGGGACGTCCCTTTCTGTTCAACGAGAAGCGCCACACCGGCGAGTTGACGCCTTGGGACGACAACTTCGACAATCTTCTCGCCTCCGAGCCTTCCAAATTCATCGACTTTAAGCCTCATTGGCACCAGTACTGTGGTGCTCACGCTATCGCCCGTAACGCCTTCTCCGATGTTGCTGACGGTTGCGCCACCAGCTCTCTTCTTGCGGACGGCGTAGGAGTCGGGAAGACCGTGCAAGCCGCCGCCGTTATGGCTTTCTTCACCGATTTGGCTATGCGTACGGTCAGAGGCTTGCCCATGCCCGCGATAGTGTGTGAGTATCGAGTTAAATTCTAACAGGTCGCTCACGCTCACCCCGTACTAGGCGAGCGCCCGTTCTTAAAGGGTTCAAACAAGGTCCCAAATCATGCGCACCTCATTGTTGTTCCAGGAACGCTCATACGCCAAACGGAGCATGAGCTGCGTTCTTTTTTCAAGCCCAAGTCTGTCGACATTCTCATATACCCGAGCGGCGTCAAAGCACACGCAGAGTTTTTCAAACCGGGAGGTGTGTGGAATTCCTCTAACCACGATCCCTCCTTCCGTATTATTATTGCCAGCCAATCCGTGAGTCATCGAACCACTCTTTCTGTTTGACCCATTTCCTGACAGGCGTTTAGGCTCTCAAGCAGGACTATAGTGCGCTATACACCTCGGTACGATCACCCAAGGGCCTTCCATGGGATCCATGCTCGCGCGCCAGCGGGTACGATACTCGTGTGAACTCGACGCTTTATGGTCTTGAGTTCTTGACGGTTACGTGGGACGAGGCCCAGGGGCTTCGCAACACCGGTACCATGCACCTATCTGCGCTGCTCATTCTTGAACAGGCTATGGTTCGCATGATCCTTACGGCGACACCAATCCAGACGTCTATCAAGGTATCTCGTGAAACTCACACCTTATTGCTTCTATTGATACTCATCGATTATCTTACAGGACGTGGCAGCGATGGGCAGGATTATGGGCATTCCATATTTCCTCAGCGAACAGGCTCATCGGGATCAATTGGGCGACCTCGCGACAATCCGCCGTGCCAAACTGGAGCGAGGTGACGACTTGGAGGACGACGACGACCCTGTAAAGGAAGTCCAAGCCGAGATATGCCTTCGTCTACACGACAAGTTCGAAGGGAGGATCATTCGTCGAACATCCAGCACCCTCAGCCCCGACAACAAGCCTCTTATCAATCTTCCTCCCCTTCACATTGTTCGCGGAGCGCTCCAGTTGACTGAGCGCGAGTACAAGCAATTGGATAAGCTTACCATTGCGGACCTGAAGGAGTACGTCGTCAATCTTCTTACTTCTCCGCAATACTTACACCAATCACAGCGCATCAACTGCTAACTCGCGCGCAGTTTGCTCCAGCAAATTCTACATCGCGCACCGAATGGGCGTCACCTTCACACGCGAAAATCCCAGCGATCCGATCCCGCTTTTCACCTCACTGTCTGACTGGGAGGCTCAGAAGTCTACAAAAATCGACTGTCTTGTGCGTATGGTTCAGCATATACTACTCCGGGATGACATGCCACCCATCGAGTTTGACGAGTGTGGCCCAGTCTTTCGACCTGCGCCAACGAATCCAAACTGCACCAGGAATGTCAAGATTCTGATTTATCAAGAGTTTCCTTCATTCATTGGCTTGGTTCGCAGTGTGAGTTTCGATCCCGTTCTGGTTCTACGACTCACCATTTCATCACCAACAGGTATTCGCGCTCTATGGCATCCCTGTTCTGACAATCACCGGCAAGAATGGTTACGATGCCAGGGCCGCCTCTATCAACAAGTTCAACAGTGACCCAGAGTCCCGTGTACTCATCTTCTCCAAGGTCGGAGCGACAGGGCTCAACCTAACGCGAGCCAGCGTAATTATATTCCTTGTAAGTTGTCTCCCATTCCATGACTCTTCTTTTGATAAATATAAATCTGTTTTTTTTCCAGGACCAACCCTGGTCGGCTCAGGACGAGGCGCAAATTCGAGGTCGTCCTCACCGCCAAGGCCAGACATTGGACGTTTGGGCATATCATCTCCTTGCTACAGATACCGCCGACCCAATCCTTGCTGCTTTGGCGGCTGGCAAGAAGGATATGCTCGACACCTTTGTAAAGTCGAAGGCTTCACGCGGTGCGTCTGTGTTTCACCGTCACTACTGTCTGGGTGCTGATTCATTCCACTAGCGCTTCGTGCGGCTATCTCTGGAGACGTTCTCGACAACGAGGACGACGATGACCTTCCAGATGGACTTGCCGAGCTAAGCCCAAAAAAGAAGCGAAAGGATGAGAAGGACGAGAAGCGGACGGCGATCACAAAGGCGAGGAGGATGGGGAGGGGTAAGAGCAAGGTCAAGTCCTCAGCTGTGGTTTTGACCGACGGCGAAGGCGGAGAGGATGATTCCAAGAGTACCAGCGCCGCACCGCCGGCCGACCCCGCCTCGTCTATTACAGCCACCAATACAGCCAAGCCAACCATCGACTCTAATCCCCCACCCACCACCGTCTCTCAACCCGCAGCCGGGTCGAATGTTACTCCTTCGGACACACTTGCCTGCGCCACTGCCTCATCACAGGCAGGCAGGCTGGCAAATCCATCGGCGGCCGCTCCTGTCATCCCGTCGGCCACATCGCATACCACCATCGCAGCTGCCATCTCTACCGCCATCTCTACCGACCTGTTGACGACACACTCCACTGCTTCAATGGATGCCGATGGCCAGCAGTCTGCCTCGGATGGTAACGCAGACTCAAGCTTCGCGGATTCGAGCTTCGCAGGTATGTCGAGGGATCAGTAATACATAGCCCTATTGACATCGAGATTAACTAGATGACTCGATGGCCTCTGAGCCGGACACTGATACTGCTGAATTTATGCTACCTCGTGACAGTAAGTGCTTTCAGCTGTCGTACTTTGACTCTCACTCTCACCAATACCAGATGATGCATCCATGGACTCGAGCTCGGACGCTCCCTCTGCTTTCAATCCTTTGGTTCCCCCTGAAGGTCAGTGATCTCCTTTCATCTGTTTTATGCTTCTCAGCTAGAACTTGGCTGTTCAGACGACGGAGACTTCATGAGCTCTGACGATGCTCGCGACCGTGTCAATGCGCTGGTACGTCCGGGTAAGTACACTGCCTACTGCCTCAGCTTTTGCGCTCATGCAATCTCTCAGACGTCGACATGGAGAGTGACAGAGGGCCGCTCGTTGATTATCCAGACTCATCGGACGATGAAAACTGCTCGTTACAACCATATAACCAAGGTAAATCCAATATGGAGATACTGTGAGCTTCATACTGACTGATTCGTGTAGTCTCTTCACGTGTACTCGCACCGTTTACCCCCCCGCAGATCCAACAGGTTCGAAAGCGAGGTCGAGAGCCTGCCTCACCCCCAGCACTCCATACAGGTGAGTGAGTGTCACACCAGTGATGTCCGCGAGCTAAAGGCTATTTCAAGCGCGGGACGTACCCGCTTTGAATCGCTTGAGATTTCCGGAGCCAAAGCGAAGGAGATCTCTCGTTCCTGGCTCCGACGACAGCTCTCAGTCGAGAAGCCGCGAGGACCCCTTCAGCAACATGACATCTATGGCTCAAGGGCTTGCACCCTCGGTACCTCCTGCTTCCGCTTCCGCCGCTGTTGCTGTTGTCAAAGCCAAGAGGAGCTCTGGTACCAGCCGATCTGGTGTTCGCTCCGGGATTCAAGCACCTCCAATACCAGGACGGTTTCAGCCTTGGACGCAGACCCATGGTCCTCTCCCAGCAACCCAGCAGCTTGCTAACGCTTCTGGTTCTTCTCAACGTGAGTCAGCCAGCGGCTTTGGGAGATTCAATTTGTGCTTATACCATCCTCCAAAGGCTCTGAGCCAGCTTCGCGCAACCCTTCCAGGCCCTCTTCACGCCAATCTGAGGATCCCAGGACTTCAGGTAGGTCCGAGCCTCTGAAATTCTGTTCAATGTGCATTAATAGGTTTCAGCGTCTGTCATCAATCGTAGGCCGGCCCCAATGGTATATCAAAGGCCCTCATCCTCTTCGCACGGCCGACCACCTACTGAGGCGCCGGAAATACAAAACCCAGGAGCCAAGAAGGTGAAACAGTCGGGGCGCAGTCATCATTTTTAGTGTACCTTCTTAATCTCACATGTCTTTACTTTGTCTTTGTCCGGGTGTGTGCGCGTAGCTGTGTATGAATAGTGGTTGAAATAGACTGGCGAATGCTGCATCTATGGGTTGTCGAACTATATGAAGGCTCTGGGAGACGGTCTGCGCGCTTATTAGTTCATGCTGCGTTTGCGTCCGACGCAGGCGGTCCACGCGCAATGCACTAGCCGCACTTGCGTGCGATACAGTGTTTCTTAGCCGACGCCATTTGCGCTCGACACAAATACTCACCACTCGCTGCATTCATGCAACACCTGCCTTCTGTCCCCAGCCTGCATTCGCGCAGGCATGGCGGGTATAACATGACTCGTCAGCCTGCGCGCTTGTAAATGAATCCCAGCCGCATGCGCAAGACCTCTGAGAGCTAGCTGGGCTACAGCTCTCCCCGCCGGAAGGTAAATACTTAGGCGCCTACGGATCTGATACATACCGAGCACGTGTCCCAGCGAGCGTACCGCGCGAATGTACCGCGCCCACTAAGCCGAGCGCACATACTGAGCGCACTGAGCCTCAGTGAGATTGAGCGCAGTATGGTCAGTCTCAGCCACGGCAAGCCTCTCAGTACTGTTGTACTGCGCTGCCCAGCGTGTATTCTTACATGTCCATGCAGGTACAGGGTGTACAGGGTGTACAGTACATAGTGTAGAGTCCGGACCGTAGGTGTTGAGCACCTTGGTATGGATGCCCATGTTCAGGTCCCAATCGTACAGCCACGTCAATCTTGCGCGCGCGAGATTGCCGGCTTGGGTCGT
>ML210492.1:0-21446 GCA_004369085.1 Coprinopsis marcescibilis | reverse complement strand
ATACACAGAACACGCCAAGCGCAAGACAGTGACAGCTCTCGATGTCGTCTATGCCCTGAAACGATCAGGGAGGACGCTCTACGGTTTCGGCGCATAGACTTATTTCCCCTCATTATCATCATCGCTATCATTCTTGTGTAACAGTAGTGTATTTTTAATCATCCATTCCTCTCTCTTCGCTGTGTATTTCGGGCTTGAAGGAAGGATAAGTGAGCTTTTCAAGATAAATTTCATTCGTCAGCGGTAGGTTTTTGATTCGTTATCTTGCGTTATCACTTCAGTCACAGTGCGTCTGTTCGATTTACAGCGTGAAGCGTCGGCTTGGGCACTTTCCGTCGATCCCCCGTCCCGATAAATCACCCCTGAGAGAAAACCCCGACGATCCTCCGCCTTATAAGAAATATACAATGCGGGACCATTATTTCTGCTTGACGTACCCTTCTCCCTTCGCCGACATCGATGGAATTGGACCAGCAGCCCGACGTCTGCCTCCCTAACGAGATCTTGGGTGCAATTTTCGTGCACTTATCTTCAGCGTCACTGGCACAGGTTGCGATCGCTTCATCAAGGTTCAAGGCCGCAGCGGAGCGAATCCTCTATTCTTCGATATACATCCAAGATTTCGTGACGGTACACTCGCCATCCCCATGGAAGACTCGACGATGGTGCGAATCCGTTTCAAAGAGGACGAGCATAAACAGCGTCGTCCGTCGCGTCCATATCCGCTGGCAAACCGATGGAATACCACCGCCAGCTCCACATTACTTCATCGCATTCTGTGAACAGCTTGGAGTGGCCCTGAGCCTCTTGCACTCCCTCGAATCACTAGAGCTCTTTCTCGGGCCCGCCAACCTCTTAGACCCAAACCGCCAGGAATCCATCCATGCAATCGAGAGGGTCGTCTGGCGGTGCAGCCTACCCCGTCTACGAACCTGCTCGCTCGGGGCAGACTACATCAAGGGTGCCCAACCCTACACACCCCTCCTCTGCGATTTCCTCGTCCGACACCCAACCCTACTCCACTTCAAAGTCCCAGACCTCAACGGTCGCCTGAACATCCCACCCACAACACTTCCCGACCTTTCCACGTTCCGTGGATCAGCCGACGCCGCCGCCTCATTACTCCCGGGAAGACCAGTGCAATCTCTCGCCCTTTTCGGCGACGATTCAACCGTGAATCGGGAGAACCTGCCCCGTTTGACATGCACTTCGGTCCCTCTTCGCCATCTCGACCTATCAGCAATGTCAGCTCGTCCGATGCTCCTGCGCAACATCGCAACCCACCTCCCGACCCTGCACACGTTCCGCGTACGTTTGGCCTTGAGGCATACACTTCATTTTTCGTTCACCGGGATCGTGAGTTATAGTTTTTTGCTTGCCTTCCAAACATTTCACTTTGTTGTGGGTTATGATGCCGTTTGACATTAAACCATGCCGTCGCTAACACAAACCCAACCTCATTTCTTCAGAGATTGTTGATGGGACTATCGGCCCTCCTCAGTTCGTTCTCAGAGCTTGAAACTCTCGACCTATCGCCAACCGATCTCGGGGGTGTAGGAAGGGCGGATTATCGGGAGGAACTCGCTCTCTGTCAGGAATGGCATCGAGGTTGTCCCACTCTACGCCGTATCATATTTCCTTCTCAAACAGAATTCGTCTTCGACGCAAATATTAGCACCTGGACCATCGTTTCCCGATGACAGAAGGTTAGCAATCAGTGCTTCCTCGGACTTCGATTAAAGCTCACCAATTCACAAATGCCATAATTTCCTCCAGCTGACAAGAACGGCCCCCGCCCCTCCTGGACCACCATGAGTAATCTCTCCGCACGTCACTACAATCACAATCGATTAGCTTGTGTTCTGTTACAATTCCAGTGTTTAGCCGCGCACCTCATGTACCTTAGATTTAACCCATTTCATGTCCCTTGCTGATCACAAGTCGATTGAACCAATCCATACTGAGATCGTTAATATACATGCGGACCATGAGAGGAAATCCAATAGAACCAGAGGTATTATGATAATCAATAAGCGTCCTTGACCAGCAAAGTAATGCGCATAGTACAGCAGAATGAGGGGAGCCAAATCCATTAGGAGGTCGTAGAAGTCGAAGGAAGTCGAAGGTATAGTGTCCATGTCATGATTCAGATTCGTCAATAAAGATATCCGTGTAATGGTTGAGGATTGTTTCGATAGCCTAGAGAGACCGATAGTTAGTATCCAGAACTGGTGTAATGAATGGAGTAACTTCGGACTTGGTTTTGGAATGGTGCATCTGCCATAACCCCTGCCTCATGTCCGTTCGTAGGCATTTGCTGACCAAAAAGGGTTGGCCCGAACACAATGGCGAGATTTTGAGTTGACATTGAGTTTTCAGCCGCGTGTTGATTTACACTTGCGGAGAAACCGAGTTCGCTTATCGCCTAAACTTGACTTGAACGAAGGAATGCTTACCGGTGCAGATGTCCAAGAATGTACTTCAAGGTCGAATAGTTGGGATCTGGGAGGTCATTAACACGCTCGTGAAGCCTGATGTGACGCAGTCTATCGTTTTCAATTTCTGAGACAAAACGGTAAGCATCAAGAATATGCGGTAGTCAAAATTCACCGCACTGGCTGCTTCGATGAACCCTTGATGTAGATTGTAGGTCATAAGGGGATCAGGTAGCTCGCGTAGCCACATCTTTATCACGCTGGCCACCGTGTTGATGTCACCAGACCACTCGGGTGTGTCCAAATCAACTGAATCGAGATCTGGGAAACATTGTTATTACAAAATAGAAGGTGATAAGGGAGTACATGCCTTTATCAAGGCGTTGCTTGAGATTGTTGACTTTACTCGTCATGCCACTGACGCGATAAATGCCTTGAGAGTGTATACCGTGCTTTTCAATGGCTTCACAACATTTGTTGATAATCGGAGGAACCTCAACGTTATCTCTGGTCATCTGTTCCGCCAAGTCTATGCCGAAGGTCGGTCGGCCTTTGTCTTGAAGGCCAACTATTCCGTTGGGCGCGTTGTTTTGGGCAGCATAATTGGGACCATTATATACGTTGATCGGAGGAAGCTAAGTGTATCCTGAATCAGTAGGCGAAAATAGAAGGAAGACTGTGTGCCTACATAACCCTCGTCAGCAGGCCCATCTCGCTTAGGACGTCGCGCTGCAGCCATTCCTCCGCGTGCATAGACGTAATTTTGCATGTAGGTCTTGAAGTCGCCGCGGTTATCGATCGTCTCTACCGCTGATTTGAGTCCCACTGCGCCTATATCAATGGACAAGTCCTCAATTAAATGCCATGTAACTTTATAAACGAGATGCTCACCTTCATCGCCTGTTGGAACCAACGTCGAACCGTCACTCAGGACGATGCTTTCAAAGAGGAACGCATATCTGGTTAAATGATATTGTGTTCCAAGATCGATTTCGTCTGCACACTCCTTCAACGCCTGGGAGAAGCCGATGAGTGGACATGAATCATTATGCGATTATATTCCTCTTACGCGCAATATCCGAGGTAGCTGAAAGTTGAAGTATTCCTGACGCATAGTTTGAGTATCGGTAACGGCTTTGCGATATTGATCAGAAGCTGTAGACACTCTGCTTCTGATATCATCCTCTTGTCTTTGTATCTGAAGTGGCTTGTCAGACATAGGGAAGTCAGGGCAGGTTGAGACATACGTTTCCCGGGTTTTTACCCTTTAACAGGAGACCCCCTTTCGCGACTGCTTTGCCAATCGCGCGTTTTCCACCTACGCCTCCTGCCTGTGCCTTCACTGCAGTGTCCTTGAATGACTCTCCTTCCTTCTGTAAAAGGAGCCTCTCTAGTTCTTCCGAGGTAAAATCCAAGCGATTCTTGCACTTTTCAGTCGCAGCTTCCGATTCTTGGAGTGCGCGTTCATATCTTGTGGCCAAGTCCTTCGTCTAATGAAGTTACCTGTTAATGCGATGCAGTGCGGAGATGAGAACTAGAAGTCCACCTGTTTTC
Source organism: Coprinopsis marcescibilis (assembly GCA_004369085.1). Taxonomy (NCBI): domain Eukaryota; kingdom Fungi; phylum Basidiomycota; class Agaricomycetes; order Agaricales; family Psathyrellaceae; genus Coprinopsis; species Coprinopsis marcescibilis. The sequence goes on along the minus strand of ML210492.1, from coordinate 17,457 downwards.
GATTCTTGTCAACTTCCTTTACGAGCGTGGCAAGTTCTTCACTCATTTCGTTGAGTCGCTGAGCGAACCGCAGTCGATTGTCGGCCATTAATTCGTGGACACGCATGGATGACATCCAAGCAGAAACGAACGTCCTGTGCACAATCAATCGGTTGCCTCGCCAATGCGCCCCTATCACCACCTACCCTGCCTTCCCGTCGTTCAGTGCATATACCTCTGCTGTCGAGCGAGAGAGTTTTTGCATAGTCCTTCCGTATTCTTCCTCAATAGCAGCCCGCTTTTTGAAGAAGATTGAAGCTTCCTGAAGAAATAACATGAGTAATCCTTGGCGAGAACGGTTCCCCATTAATGAACTCACTCGACAAGACACAACGCTCTGCTTGATTCTGTCCAAAAGGAGTGGCACGCCACACTTTTAAAGCATTAGCTATCTCCTCCGAGGCCAAGTCTATAGTCCAAACTCACATCTAGGTCGCAAAGCGCTCTCAACACACTCTCATCAAATCCCGACTCTACCAGACCTTGACCTGGCTGGTCCACACTGTGGATCGTTGCTAGAGTGTCCCGACGCTCGAGAGACTGTGAGTCGTTCCATGGCGGCGAGTGTATGGGCTTGCTGTCCGAATCCGTACTTGAGCGAGGTAGTGGGGACGCGGATGCGGGCAGCCGAGGGCTAGAGGAGCTTGCGGATTCGACAGTTTGTGACTGAGGGACGCCAAGTCGGGGCTGATCGTCGCCGTGCCATGATGATTTAGACTGATATCCCTCGTCGGACATCGCTATGCTCATAGCGATAGCGAGGTTCAATGGAGGACGTGAAGGCCAATACTAACCAGAGTTCATCAAGATTCAGTACAACGCCGCCGCCCTTGTCTTCCGCATAGGGAAGTTTCCACGTGACATTGAGCGGCGGGATCGCCCCGGCACCAGCGATCGTTGGAATAAGCGCCTCAAGGCTGTCAGGTTAGGGCGCAGGGTGATTCGCTGAGCTTCAGAAACCCCTAGCTCCTTGTTGAGACTGATCTGCCAGGGCCCAGGGCACCCAAAGCGAGTAACCCCACCATCATGCCGCTGAATGTACAGATATTCGCCAAACTCCTGGCTGTTACTAGCCTCAAGCTCTCAACCCGTTCTTAAATAACGAGTACTCAACATAGAAGCTGGCAATCCCGTGCGCAGAGGGCTCAGATATACTAAAATGGTGACCGCAAGCTTTGGATAAGTCAGAAATTGAATATGCTTGCATTGGCATTATTTCAAAAACAATTGTTGCGACCAGACGGCGTAAGGTAAAACCAGTTCGAGCCTCAATCTGAATCTACTGTGCACACTGTATCTCTTACACTTGCTTGGTCTGACCCGCCACACCGGAGCCATCAATTTGAATCCGATAAGCCAAATTGATCTGCTTCGCTTCCTGACCGATTAAAAACTAGAGGTCGGAAGTTCTCACCCACATCCAAGATTTGGCCTTGTGTCATATGCATGTACTTCGCTCGGCCCCATCCTGCATATTGTCGCTTATGAGGAGCCCACAGATCAGGCCTCAAGGTCGTGTTAAATGTAGAACAGGAGGTTGCCGACTTGCAGACCTCAAATGAATTTGGATAGAGTTGTTCGGGTTCCAGTACCAGCTTGACGCGGCGATATCACCATGCCCTTTTGTTGCGCTGCTGCGGTTTTTATACTTTCTGCGAACATCGTTGTTCCTGGAATTCGTTGGATCTGACTCGGAAGCTGCTCGGAAGCTGCTATGTGACCTCGCGGCGGACGGTGTCGCAGTTTGCACAGTTCACGACATATACAATGACAAAACCAGTCGGGTGTCGCTAGTGTCGATCGGGTGTCGCATTGCCTATCATCGTAGCATGGTTGACGTCGTTTTCGCAAGAAGGGGTGAAGACTACAGAAGAGAAGGCAGGGCAAAGCATGAACCTCAGTGGTGCTCATCAGTGATTTCTACCCCATCAACAGTAAGTAAAGTCAACCGTGACATACGTGAACAAACGCCTGCCCCCGAGTACAGATACTTACCTGCATGGTTCTAGCTGAACTAAACGAGCTCTCTCTTTCTTTTCACGCTTCGACGATAATGATGTGGGGTACAAGGGCTCCCTTCGAACGCCAAGTGTTTATACTAGTCACGCCAGATGATGTCAACGACAAGTCTATAACAGGTTTTGGTGGCGCGCCACCTTGGAAGCTGGTCCAAGCCTCTCCAAGCTGACTTGAGACAGTAGAGAACGCCCCTTGCTCTTTCATGCCGAGCTGGAGAATACTTCAAGGTCAAAAGGCAGTTACCTCGCCAAGACCAAAGCTCTGTAAAGCGTCCGTGGCCAATCACAATCTATAACTTTGACAAAAACACTCCATGGAAACGCCATTTTTCGTGTCTAGACCACCAGAAAAATGATGATCAAGGCCTTCCACTATGTCGAACCGCTTCATAAAAAAATAAAATGAAAACAAATCGCCAGAAACGCATAAAACTATTCCACATCCGATCTGGCGGAATTAACCCTCCCTTGGAACCCTCAGTTATTATCCACCTCACCGAATCAGCGGGACGTGATATGTCAGACGGTATGAAATTAAAGGCTCAATGCAGCATACACCCATGACGAGCAGTCTCAATCAAGGACGTTAGATACTTGATTTTCTTTTAAACTCAAGGTTATGGTTGGGCGCTAGGCTGGAGCTGCGTGGATTCCATGAAGCTTATGTGAGAGTAGCTGGAAATGAGATCGAGATTTTATCCCGTTCAAGTTAATCACATCGGGACATTTTATATTCACATTCAAGTTCACCTCCATGGTCGTGGGTTTGAATTCAATGAGAAAACTGTGATGTCTGAGGCGTATAAAAAGAAGGACGTTGGTCGAACTCCAACCAGAGCAAGCCCAATCCAACCATACATCCAAACAACCACCTCATCTACCTCATCTACCTCACACAACTTGACAGCATGTGTCGAATGGGTATTCGAAACAAAGTCTTCGACTGCGGTCACTTTGCTTTGGACTACAAGACCAAGGTTGGTACCAGCTGTCAATATTTTCACGTCCATATGCTGAACCTCGTACCTCCAGATAGACTGTAACCAGGCTGATTGCGGTTTAAGCGACTATCACAACGATGGTCCCCATGTCTGTAATTGTCAAGTGACGTAAATCATTCTTTGCCGACAGATCATCGCACATTGGCTTACACGAGCAAATTCCTATCAGCCTCAACGAACCTCTCGAACTTCCTGCGGTGCACGTCGGAGGTCGCATTTGCGACCCCTGCCGCTACCCTTCCCTCGTGGGCCGCTGATGACCTTATGCGTTGATCGCTGAGCGAATGACGAGCGCTTTGATCCGGTTCCCGACCATTGTCCTAGTTTCCTATTCGATCTGGCTTTGTCTTTGTGGTTCTGGAGGAAAACTGGAAGATATTTACAAAAAAAGGGGGTTCTGTGGTTGACTAGGCGATACATGATTCTTTGATCCTTACGTTACTTAGCACGGTGTATAACAGAGGTTTTCGGATGGAATATTGATTATTCTTTCCACCAAGTTGCATCTTGATGGTTATCAACACGCCTGACTACCAGCCGAACGAAGTGGACTGCGCCGCAGATCTCGATAACATTTGTGCGTCATGCTATCGGTTTACCTATACATACAGTATAATGAAACGAGTCCGATTAGGTATACACGATCGTGCAAGCAATACAGTCCCAAAATAACTGGTCGTTTTCGCAAAGGCAGAAGTATCATAGCATTCTGGTGCCTGTTATGCTTTAAGAACCGTGCATCTCGCAAAGTAACGGGCCAGAGCCAATCGCACGACTTGCAGGCGATGTAGGGCGGCGTTAGTGTTACCATTCGGAATTGTGCGCAACAAGGTCGACAAGTATTCCGTTGAAGCCCCGTGGGAAGCCCTAGCAATGACCTCTTCCAATTTCAGCAATAGCAAAGAAGCCTGAGGTGACGAGAACAGTAGTCTCGGTTCTGATAAGACGGTCAGTTTGAGGGATCACGAACTCGATGTTCCGACGGCCTCACCATATTCCAACAGCGGTACACTGTCACATAGAACTACAGCCCACCAAGAGGATGGCGCAACATCTTCTTGGAAAATTGTGACGATGTCCAAGGCTGCTTCCACAAATTCATGTCGCCCAAGAAGTTCGTGCAAGCGGGCGTATCGAGCTGCAAATATCATCCGATGGTAGAAAACGCCGTTTATCTTCGGCTGGTTGGTGAGGGTTGGTATGATAGGAGCGATCGCCGAAGCATATTCAATGAATGGTTGCGGACCTAGCAGGAAGGACCAAAATGTCAGAACAGAACCGCAGATTAGTGATCAAAATATGGACTACCGCGTTGAATGTATTCCTCAAGAACGTAGTCAACAATGCGCCCTAACCCTGTCCAGTTTTCCGCTGATGTAGAATACGAAGCCGCGAGCCCGTAGTTTTTCTCCTGAATAAAGATCTGGGATGCAATCTCAAATGCCCAACATCAGTTGCGTCGTCCTGATGGAGCAGAGAACACCTTACATTGCATACAGTCCGACGAACTGTTTCTCGTTGGTACTGAAGGCAGGATTCGTTGATGTCTTTTAGCGTTCCGGTAATGTCCCCAGCTCTTATGCTATCTGCCGAAGGATTGTTCGTTTGGTGAAGTTTCAAAGGTACGCGAAGCAGAACCTCGTCGCCGCGTTTTTTCCCAATTTCGCCACATGCGTACATGTAATCCACCGTTATACGCCAGAGGGCAGGATCTGAATGGAGGTACTCCGCATATGATAGGACGTAAAAGTCCCTTAGGGACATTTCAAGGCTGGACAAGTCATCAGCACCTTACTTTGCAACATGAATGGAAGACTTACTCCTCATCAGCCGGGGGCTCAAGAAGCGAGAGAGCTTCCATAAGGTCTGCCAAATGAGCGGAAAGCCATGGATCCAGGTCAAAGGAATGTTCCAGCGCGTCGGGAAAACTACTGGAAAACAATGCAGCATGGATGTTATCTTCAAGGCTGGTTGGATCGGGCGGCATGTCCATTAAAACATCCGCAACAACGTCTCTAAGATGCCTACAATTAGTTTTGAACTAAAGCAGGGGGTATAACTTACGGTAGATCTTGCCGTCGGAGCCGGGGGTCCACGAATATGCCCCATGCGACACAAACTTCTTTCCAATCTGCTCCTAGATCCTCACATACGCGTTTCACCACCTCCGCTCGCCCTTCCAGAATACCCACAATATCACTTAACCGTTCCCACCAATTCTCAAACTCGTCAAACCGTTTACTTTCTGGTATACGATCCATATCCACCCTCAAGGCCTTGACCTTATCCTTCCATCGTCTTATTGCTTGAGCGAATTCGCGTTCTGTAGTAAAGTTCTGAAGTCGAGGTTGGGATTGAACGATGGACTGCAATGTCTCTGCCATAGGGATGAGGTCCTGCGACGTGCGGGTTGACAAAGTTTCCAGAAAGAACACGGCTGCTTTCGTCAACCCACGCAAGATTGCCCTGACAGGAAGTGAGCACTGACAACAAGGCAAACCATGAGCCGCACGATACATACCGGGTAAGGTAGGGCCAAAATGTTTCGTCTTCCCAAGGTTTATCCAAACTGCTTAGATGGTCACCCTCTTCCGTTGAGGGTTCGATGAAGTGCGTGTTGAGCCACTCCATAAGTTCGTCGCCTACCGGAGCCTGTTCATATCCAGGTTCTGGAGTGAAGAGTATCACAAAGAGCGAGAAGCATGTGAACAAGCTCCGGTAATGGTCACTGGGGAACTGCAAGGGCCCATCTCTTGGTATGGGTTGCTAGAAGACCAATCAAAGAACTGACGCGTACGCTATTGAGAAACGAGCGAAATACCGATGCGTGAACCCAACACTCTTTGATGAAAGTGGAATAGTCAATTCCAAGCTTGCGAAGGACTGTTATTGATGAATCGCTCTGCAGCCTAAGTCCGGGGCGTTATTAACGGTCTAAATGGAAGACGATTCAAATTACCAATCCTGGGGTTGACTTTTCGCGCTATTCTTCAAGTCACGCATGGCGGTGAAGATGGCAAGCGTATCTGTTATGAACTTGTTCGCGAAGAGTTAGCCCGAAAGTTTCAAGTGTGCGAATAAGCAAGAGGTACCCACAAGTCTCCGTTCCGACGATGGTGCTCCATGAAGGCTGATAAAATATATTGGTTGGTCTTCAGAGTCGCTGGATTTGGCATTAAGAGCCTGAGAGAATGGTAAACACCGGATACCAAACTTTCAGTACAGAAAAACAAACATGATCGTAAGTTGGCGTTATAAAGAGGGCATGACTGTCGTTCAATGGGGATGCAGCAACCGATATGGTCTGGCCTTTGGACACAAGTGCGTTAAATTCATCGGGACCCACAAGTGCAGGAACAAGGTCCAAATGGTCCACTTGAGGCATGAGGACGGTCGCGGTCGCGGTGGGTGGAGGATTGGAACGAAGCCACAGTGCCCATTCCAATCATTCCAATCCAAACCACAAAGCCTGTGTCTTCTCTCCCACGCGTTGTTTGCCGGTCCACGGTCCGTTCGGGACGGGGCCGTAACATTTGCTTGGCGCGTATACGGACGGTATACCGGTGGCGGCAAATGTTCACCACAGAATTCTCACCGTTGGGGACTATGTTGGAATTCGTTAGCAGGTAAAGACTATGTCAAGTATTTTACACTTCTCTCTTCGTTCTCTGTCCGAATCGGAGTGGAATCCGAGAGATGTGCGCGGAACTTCAAAATCGGTCTTAATCTCCAAAAGTCGGAAAATATGAGTCAAATAAGCACAGCTAATATTAGCCGGTCCGATTCTCGCTTGGGTCCCGCTGTTCGCTCTACATACCAGAAGATAACGACTCACTTAGGACAAAATTCACCCGTTGTGCCAATTGTTTTTGAACCAAACCTCGTGCTCGTGGGGCAGGCATGGTTTCTTTTGCTTTACTCATATCTGGCAATCGGATCTATTCCTCATTCAACACAGGATCGCGTCAGGTGGGACGACCATGAAACACCGGGAGCTACTTCCTAATTCCCACACCTTGTCTCCGTTACTGCGCAAATTGTACAGAAACTCGCGACTTTTGAAAATACGAGGGAATGTTAAACTACTGGCACACACATCACAGGCCGTCGAGTAGCGACATGGAATGGCTCGCTTCTAGCCGTCGTCCGCATGGGATACCAGACACAGGGCAAGAGAATTTGGTAGTGGTTGATTGATACTCGAAGGTTGATGTAAGAGCTCTGGTCACCAAGTAGTTATAAACCAACGGTTTAAATTTCGCAGAGCCAAGAGCGCTGAGGGTCGTACCATCCTCTAGCACCCTTCCTCACAGTAAAATTCGCCCCGGAAATGGAAGCAAAGGCCGCAAGCACATTGTCCGCTCGTGTAAACGTTCAGCAACGTCGACCAATCAGGCTGTATCAAATTTCCTTTCTGACTCGAACAGGATCTGCGACCCAGACCTGTGGATATAGTACACCTCTCTTCAGCGAATGCTGCGCACTCCACTGTTTAATTTCCTCGTTCGAGAGTGTCTTATCTGCTATATTACATTGCTCCAAACCTAAATATGGCTACAGCGGTGACTCCGAAACACCAAGTACAATTTTTGCGAACTGAAAAAAAAGTCAACAGCACAAACAAACTAGCGTCACAAAATCGAAAGTTGACGAAACATCCACAGTTTACCCGAGATCCAAGTCCACATCGCCGCCGTCATCTTCATCTCCGTCCCCTTCCTCTGAGTCACTCCAGATCTCATCATCGGTCGTGGTGTTACCCCGCTCAAAGCCGTAGAAGGGCACAAGGCGTCGCACTTCCATTGAGCGACGGCCATCGTTCAACCGAGTCTTGCGCCACCGTTCGGGGTGGTTCCGAATATCGTCAAGAACACTGTGTATGTAGGCTTCCCCGTCACGATCATCTTCCTCCAAGATGATGTTGAACCCAAGATAAACTCTATGGAGCCTCTCCCCATCAGCGACCTCTTCGTCGGTGCTGTCGTCGTCGTCTGAGAGATACAGGTGGTTTATCGATCGCAAGCAAACAATGATGCCCCTAAGATGGGCGTACTCCATGTTGAAATTCTGTATCATCTCCCACGAACACCCACGCCTTAGCAATGCAAGGGTGTTCTCCCGAGTCTCATCGTCGAATCCGTCGAAATCATAGTCGTCTGGATTGATATTGACTGAGGCCGGCTCCCAACGGGGTAAATTGAACCGGACAGAAAGGTCGACTTCTTCCTCTTCCGACGTTGTGTCGTCGTATTGTGCATATCGGCCCAGAGGGTAATTATCCTCGTCTTCGTCCTCGCTTTCACTTGACCATGAAAAATGAGGGTTCCCGCTGGCGTCGAGAGCTATCATCCAATCATCTACTTCCCCGTCCTCAAGGTCATCCGACGAATCCCCACCAAGATCTTCATCTGACTCTCCGTCGTCGTCACTCGAGGGAAATATCCCTCTCCAAGGATCTTCCTCGCCCAAGTCTGGAATTCCGTCCGATCGTTCACCAGAAGCAGATGGCCCTGCCGCGATCTCTTTTTCCTTGATGAGGGCCGAAGACACGGCCTTGACCATGAACACCGGAGATGGGCGGTGGCGGACAAGAGACCTGCAGCAGGGGCATGTTTTCGGACGAAGTACATTCGTTTCTGGAGGATCTTCGTCATCTTCGTCATGCGTCGTGGACGTTCTGAACCATTCCTGTAAACACGTTAAACACAGGACGTGTCCGCAAGGAGCAAGGCTAGCGTTTTATGAGAATCACGTCTCGAGTTAAGTGAATAGATCAAACACACGAGAACGGGCGAAGAGGAAGTTCCATGCAGATCTGACATTGCACGGACGACTCGATGGTTGATATCAACTGTTTTAGAACTGTTAGAAAATTCGCTTGCTGGATTCGTAAAAACATACGTTTTCGGATTTAATGTATTTCAGCTTTAACTCTGCGACCTCGTTTTCGCGATCCCTAAGAAGCTTTGGACAGGGGCGTAATGTCGATCACTACGAAATCCCCCAAGAATGAGATATGGTTTCACCTGCGCGTTCGAAGAAAGACTGTTTTTAAGTTCTTCGATCTTCTGCACGCCTCAAAGTCAATACATCCATAGTTTCAAAGGGTGTACGAGAAACAATACCTTCGTCTGCTTCCGAGTGGTTTTATGCATTTCTTGAACGGCTTTGCGCAGCAACTCCAGTTCGTGCTGCATGCTCTCCCATCCCAGCTGAGAACCTCTGTCCGTGTCAAACGGCAAAGAAGGCAGGCCTTCAGCTTCCTTTCTTCCAAGATCAAGAACGGAAATGCCTCTAACGGGAAGTGAATTTCGCGATCGTTGCTCCAAAAGTGCAGGAGCACGGAGGTTTTCCTTCTTTGTTCGACCTGACCCCATGACAGAGAGTGGTTGGTGACGTTGTGGCACATGAGCAGATGTTGGCATCGAAAAGGTGGCCAGAGCGTTGGTCGACTGATGCTGCTCAGGCAGCGCAATTGCTGTGGAGTGGGGCGTGGGTCGTTTGTGATACCGGGGCTCGAAGGGTGAATATATGTCCAGATAATGCCGGGGCTTGTCGTCGACAGAGAATCGATGAGTGTTCAGAGTTGGAGCTTGGGGCCCAATGGGCGCCACTCGTCTGACATCGCCCTCAGTTCGCTGCTTTACGCTGATGGGCCTGGGATCAGCCAATAAACGCTGGTGGTACGACGCCTTCGCGACGTCCTTTTCGTTTATTCTCGTTGTCTCAGCATCAGAGTTCACGGGTGTCTTCGTGTTCATAAGAGATTGATAGGAGTTTCTGAGTGTAACAATTAGTCTCCGAATTGTGGGTGAATGACTCCATGCGCTTTCAATGTAAGACTTACAGTTAGTTTGCGTAGATGGCGCCAAAGATTAGTTACACAGAATTAAGGCTCGACAAGATTGTAGAAGGTAAGCGGCACTGGCTGGTCTGTGCAGCACTCAGCGGCGAGACCAGTGGAGAGCGAGACAAAAGCACCTAGTAAAGGTCCGGGGGCAATTGAGGTTTGAATCACGTGTGTCTGACAGCATAAAGCCGAGTGATCTGATGTCACCTTCCAGACGGCCGATGCTGCAGGGCTATATAATATAAATCGTGTTCCAGACCTTTTGAAACTAAACCACATATCTCCAGGTCCTCTGACTTTACATCGGGACCATGTCTGCCAAAGCTGGACGCGTTTTGCTCGCTTATTCTGGAGGATTGGGTTAGTTTATACCTCTATGATCTAACGGGATTGATTCCGAGCCATACCGCCTTTTTCTATTTCAACAGATACCTCTTGCATCCTCGCATGGCTCATCGAACAGGGCTATGAGGTCTATGCGTTCATGGCCGATGTTGGCCAGGAAGAGGTGCCCAAAATTTCTCGCAAAAACCACTGTATCGCACGCTTATCTTGTTTATCCGACGAAAGGATTTCGAAGCCGCCCGAAAGAAAGCCCTCGCCGTTGGTGCCAAAAAGTTCTTTTTAGAGGTGAAATTACTCGACAAGCATCTTCCGAGATGCAATCTGACTCGACTTTCTAGGACCTCAAACGAGAATTCGTTACAGATCTTATCTACCCGGCGGTACAAGCCAACTGCATCTACGAGGTCATAAACTTAATCTGCGACAGCGATCAAGCCCATTAACGATCCTGGCAGAATGTCTATCTTCTCGGAACCTCACTCGCACGACCTGTAATCGCACGAGGCATGATTGAAGTTGCCGACCGTGAAGGTTGCGAGTAAGTCCCTGCATATCGTCTTGACAGAATGCCTCCCAATATGTCCATTAGTTTCGTCTCCCATGGCTGCACTGGCAAAGGCAATGATCAAGTCCGATTCGAGCTTGCGTTCTATGGCCTGAGACCCGACATCAAGGTCGTTGCTCCCTGGCGATTGCCCGGCAAGTACCCATCGCTGACTGATCTAACACCATACTTATACTTGTCTGTCCAGAATTCTACAACCGATTCCCCGGACGTCAGGCTTTGCTCACCTACGCCGCCGAAAAGAACATCCCCGTCGTCCAGACCGCTTCCAAGCCCTGGTCCACCGACGAGAACTTATTCCACATCTCCTACGAGGCCGGCATCTTGGAAGATCCCAGCATCACCCCTCCTGATGACATGTGGAAGCTCACCAACTCCCCAGAAAACGCTCCAGATCTCGCAGAGCGAATTGCCATCGAATTCAAGCAGGGTCTCCCCGTCAAGGTCGTTGTCCCCGCAGATGCCAAGGAATACACCGACGCCGTCGATATCTTTGTCGCCCTCAACGCTCTGGGTAGGAAGCACGGTGTCGGCCGTATCGACATCGTCGAGAACCGATTCATCGGCGTCAAGTCCCGCGGTTGCTACGAGTCTCCAGGAGCTACCATCCTCCGTGCTGCTCACGTCGATCTCGAGGGATTGACCCTTGATAGGAATGTCCGTGCTCTCCGTGACCAATTCACCACCGTCGCCTTCAGCCGAATCCTCTACAATGGCCACTACTTCACCCCCGAACGCGAGTTCATCACCAGCGCCATCCCGACTAGTCAGCGAACTGTCAACGGCATCGTCCGATTGAAACTCTACAAGGGCAACGTCGTCGTCGAGGGTCGCGAGAGCGAAGAGGTCCGTTTTTGTCTGGAACTCTTGCTGAGCATCTACTTAACTATTTTCCAGGCTCTGTACGACTCACAGCAATCCTCCATGGACGAGTTGGGTGGCTTCGAGCCCACCGACACCACTGGTTTCATTGCAATCGAGTCAATTCGCATTAAGAAGTATGTATTATTCTAGTTCTATCACCTCCAGCTCATCTAATCTCGTCCTCTCCAGGTGGGCCCAAGCGAACATCACCAGGGGTCTAGGTGGTGTGACCGCCAAGGATGTGTATGGACGAGCATAAAACCCGTCGTAGTCGATAGGAAATAATTAGATTTTCTGCACCATGTAATGTATGAAATGAAAGCCAAAGCAGAACTTCCACCACCATCGCATTGCTGAGACATGTCTTCGGGAGGCAGTCCAATGGCGAATTTTTTGAATCTTGACGCCATTCATTCAGCATGTGCCAGATTGCTGACCTTGCTATTCGCGTGCTGGCGGTGCCAGCGGCGGGTATTGAGTTGGGGCAGGATGTTAAAGATGGCGGTTGGCTTGGGATGATTGTCCTTGCCTCAGGACAATAGTTTGTCGGGACGCGATGCAATATTGCATAGTGGTTGTTGCAGGAGTATGTTGTAGGTGATGGGTCATTTGAGCGAGTCCTTCTCGATGTTGACTTGCGTGATATCCTTGAACAGACTAGGGCGAATAACACCAGTCCTGTCTCCCGTTGTCACGATATTTGCAAGCCGGGTTCGGTAAAAATCGACACCAGACATTAACGCCTTCTCCACATCGAGGTGAATATAGATGAACGACGTGGCCTTGCGACCTGATTCCCCGGGTTTGGTCAATTTGAGCATGTCCTTGAAGAATGTACCGATGCTACCTGTGTTCTCTTCAATGAAATCTCGTGGAGAAAGATGGATGAGACAGTTGGGTTGAGCGCGGATGCCGTCAGTTTCTGTAAGAGATTGTCAGACCTTGGTTATGAAAACAGCGCGAAAGTGTGACACGTACTCAGAGTTTTCCAGTCCGACGAAGGTGCTTTGTATATCGCAGCGGGGACGGTGCTCGGGTCGAAAATCCGTGAAATAGCAGCGTCCGTTATCTACGACCTATAAACGCCTATCCCCTGTAACCACACGAACAAAATGCTCACTGTTTTCTTGGGCCGGTAACTTGTCCGCATCCAGAGCAACTGACGGGTGTCCATGGCGGAATGCACATCGGGCTCCGTTACAAACTCGAACCGACCAGGGTTCCCTTCCTCAGCGTATGCCCTGACATCGTAAACGTTGACCTCAAGCCATCGAGCGTGATGGAGCTGTGACCAGCAAAATGAGCACAGAATACGCGTACTGCAACAACCTGGAACCCACCATATCATAAACCTTCACATAACCGTCCGGCCGAGCTGTATATCCCTCGCGTTTGGCATTCTGCGTTATAAAGTCGTAGACTCTGTTCCCGAAACGTGCCGCGTCAACCGTCGTTGGACCATAATAATTGGCAAGTTGCGCTGTCATAGGAGGTGTGTGGACTTTGCGCAACCACAGACGCTGATGCCGGTGTATAGGTAGGACTGGGACTCTGGTTAAATGTCGGCAAACTGAGAGCATAGGCAACCGAGAGCGAGGTCGACGAAGATGACGCTGCGTCCTCCACAAGATCCTAGAGCGCAGCGTACAGATTGGTGCTAATTCCGCAGTATATCAAGCCTGTAATTGAGAGAATGGTGAGCCAAGATTGAGCAAAGGGTCTTTTTGTTCTTACATTTCGCGTTTGCAACGTCTGCGCTGGTATCAAGAACTTTCTTCGCGTTGGCGGCTCCGGGCTGTTGGCGGAGACAAAATATTTACCTCGTCACGTGACGGCAGCTGGCCAATCAGAAGCCGTTAATATTAACGCTGGCCCGGTGTTGTACGAAAAGTATGGAAAGCAATATGTCATTCGGTCTACTTAGTAGTATAGGGTAACGCCGATTTCCGATTATATAGGTAGTCCTTGCAGTTATGGCCGAGTGACAGCCCACAGGATCGTGACTCCTTAGGTCGCAACCCTCAAAACATTGATAAATAGCTGCTGCCTCATTCAGACACAAGAAAATCGTATATCCTTCGAGTGCAGGGTTACTTCAAGGCGAAATTCGCATCATGACGCGATATATGGTCGTCTACTTTACGTGATGTCCGTTCTTCTGATTTCTGGTTTTCGGCAAGTCTGCCTTTGGCTTTCTTCAGCGGTCGTTCATCTGTGGATTTCCCTTCAGATGTAGATGGAGACTGTCTTCGGCTTGAGGACTGTGACCTGCTGGCGCCAGACTGCTCCATTCCAGCATACTGTTCCTTGACCACCTCGAGCCATTTGCCTCCTTCTGCACCTTCAAACAACCACACGTGGCTAGAGAACACGTACATGTTAATAACAATTTAGGTCGTCTTGACTATCAATAAAAGCTGACCTGTTCCCCACTCGTTTTGGCTTCCCAGCTTGAGTCGAGTCAGAAGAGAACCGTCGTTTCAACGAGCCACGGGATCTCAGCGTTTGTGGACGTTCGCCACTTGATGGCTGTGGGACTGGCGGAGGCAACTCCCACCCCAGTTCATCACACAAATGGAGGATGATATCGTCGGCATTTCCAAGAAGGACAATCTGAAAGCATGAGTCAGATTTGCAACTGGAAAAGAGATGGCTGTAGTGGCGTACGTCGGGGTTGATATGGGTAACCGGCGTCTTGTTGATTAGTATCTATGGGAGGCGAGCCATTGAGTTTTTGTATGGACACGAACGCTCCAGGCGCAGCAGTTACCTGAGGTATGGAGTGAGGCAAGTGAGCTAAACCGGATTCAGGTCAGCTAAATCAGCTCTCAAAACTTAAAGGCTTAATGTGAAACTGAGGCCACTCACATATCATATCAGCTACCGGTGAAACCTTCAATGAAGTCCCAATCACCAGGAGAAGATCCACCTTGTCCCTGTCTTCGGCGAGGGATCGATCAAAATTATCATTTAGTTTTTCGCCAAAGAACGTTATGTCGGGCTAAAGTAACCAGGTCAGTGGGCTGGAATCCTGGATGTGGGACTGGCAGATAGGCTTTAACCTTCATTAAATATGGAGGGTATGCAGGAGGTGGTGGCACATCCTCTTCGGAATCACTCTGCTCCCATGCCTTCTGGCCTTTCTTTAACTTCTTCTTCTTAACAGGGGGTGGCGGAGGTGGCGGGGTAGGGCATGCCTTGCAGATTGGGACCTTCTGTGCCAGGATCTCCTGCTCTATGTCAACTCCCGGGACCTGCCGCCGGCAGGCGAGGCAACTGGCGGATGCAAAAGATCCGTGGCACTGGAGTACACGATCGACCCCAACCATAGACTCTAGTGTATCTATGTTTTGTGTGTAGTTCTTGAGTTCGATGATGGGCAGTTCCGTAGTCAGCGCTTGTTTACAGCTGGATCGAGATTGAGATTTACCCGCAGTAGCTATGGGACGATAAGCAGCGAACCCTATAACGAAACATAAAAAAAAAACTCACTTTACCATGGTCCTCGACTGCTTTGAGGAATCTGTGACATGGCGAAGGGACAAAATTGGAAGGGTATATCTGCCTACACACCGAAACAGCTTAGCAATCCGTTTCAGAAACACCTGCGGTAACTTTACCTTGCAAAAGAACTTGCAGAAGGCGACTTGAGCAGTTGCTGGGTTGACTAACAGATGGCTACTCACTAGAAGACTATAGAGAATATGAGTCCTGGTCAAAACAACGCGCTGGAGGACTTACCCGCAGGGTTTTCACGGAAATATCCTAGGTCAAACCTATTGAAGCGAACAAGTCGACAAACGTCGTGTTTTCCGATAAATAGAACTTACATTTGCTGAGGATCATCGAGGTCATATTCCCCGCTCTCCTTAAGAGTGGCGTACAGGCCGTTCCTGGACCTAAAATCGGGTATTCCACAGGAAACGCCTGTCGGGGAAATGTACAATGTTAACCTGGTGTTGATAACGATGGAAGACGGGGAAAAACGCACTGATGCCTGCTCCTGTAAGTATCAAGATCCTTTGCGCATTACGAATCAACTGCACGGCATCCGATATCGTATTGTACTGGGGTAGTTTTTCACGTTTACTCAGTCTACAAAAGAACGTAAGCTAACGTCTACTAACTCGGGGTGATGAATGAAAAGGTAGCCAACTCACTGGAACGACATCGCGACATTTAGCAGATACATCAGAGTCTTGTGCGATTTCTCCAGCAAAACAGCGCTCTGACCACAAGAATCAGTGCATGCAATTGAGGCTATGGCGCCGCAACCCACCAAATCAAAGCCAAACGCGTTCAGTAGCTTGGTAATAGGTATGTCGCGTTTATCCACATATTCCGTGATAAACGAGGTAACTCCTGATGTTCTTTAACCTCAGTCCAGTTCAGCGTACGGAGCGTCGGGAGGACTTACCTCGTTCCTTCAAATGAAATCGGATTTGCCTAACTTCCTGCCTAGTCCAGGAGTCCGTGGCTATTCCAAGTAAGGGTTCAAGTTAGAGATATCCAACAGGTCGCATGGAGAGGCGGGCCGACCTTTATCGAACGGATCAACAATGGACCATAAATCAACCTCGCCATTTGTAGCCACGATGTCTACCCCCTCCTCGTCGTCAGCGTCCTGGCTGTCTGGAGGCGGCTTTTTGGAGTCTAGTTGGGGTGATATGTCGCCTGGCGTGTCCTCATCCTCGGCTTCTTCGCTGGGCATGCAACTGAAGAGTTCTTCAGCGACCTCTGGTGACAGGTCAACGTCCTCTGCCGCGTCCACCAACGCCTGTATCTGGAGTGCCAGCAGCTCGCGTTTTGTGAGATGAAAAGTCACTGCATCCCGGTCCACCGGCGTTGTTCGCCCAGATACAGACGCCTTGGATGAGGGCATTTTCGGTTGTAAACCAGGGTATCCTCGAGCTGGTCACGATCACAATAATAAAATTCGATCAGAACTTGAAGGACCACGGTTGTGCTATTTGCACGAAACCACAGCGGCCAACCCCGTTAGCAAATGTGCTGCATGGAAGATATTGTTCTATCATTAGTGAGTGACGTATTGTGTTGCATCTGCGACGCACCAGGAGAAAGTACCAGAAGAGATGAAAAAAAGGGACAAGAATAGAGCAGATCGGAGCGTTTGAAAGACCCGGACGGACAACAGCGCCACAAGAAACCGATGCGATGGGCAATGCTTGTCTCCGGCGACCACAGCGTCTACAGCCTAAAACCAAAAATTCACAATGCTATCCACGCTATCATTTCTCAACCACAAGCCTTCGGCTTGCCCGTGGCTTCGCCACGGGGGAAAAACACAGGCTTGCCCTGCGGGCCGCCGACTCACAGGCTTGCCCTGCGGCCCGCCAACACAGAGGCTTGGCCTGCGGCCCGCCTTAGTAGAAGGAAGTTGTAAGTGTTAGAAAAAATATCAATTCAGAATTTGTAATACTTCAGGATATACAATATTTTTAGTTCTAAGTGGTAAAGTAAAATCATCACGTGGATCAGTAATAGCTTTTATGTTATGAACAGAAGTAACTCGGGAAACTGCAACATAAAGTTGCCCATGAGTGAAAACAGGAGTACGGAGATCAAGACCAACATGTTTTACTGATTGACCTTGAGACTTGTTGATCGTCATAGCAAAGCACAAACGTGTAGGAAACTGAAGTCGGGTAAAGTTGAAGGGAACTTGAGTCTCGGATGGTGTTACTGGAATTCGGGGAATAAAGATCTTGTGGCCTGCGCGTTCTCCGGTTAGTAGACGGGCTTCCAAAACACGTG
>ML210491.1:1802-21521 GCA_004369085.1 Coprinopsis marcescibilis | reverse complement strand
AAAGAAATACTGCAAGCTGCACAAAAGATACATGGCTATGTTAGCACCATTAAATGTTATGAATTATAATGCGATGCCAGGCTATGTGTCATCAACATGAGGTGGCAGTGCTGTCACTTCTTGTAACTGTTGAGTTGAGCTTGAGTCAGAAGAGCATTGTTGGTACAGCGCTAATCTATTGTTTGACCACCTCGGGCACGCCGGTTTCCGAACCGCCGAAGGCCAGTGAGGCCAATTCTTTGTAGGGACGTAACCTCCCATGATGGGTCTTCCGGTCGCTAAAAATAGCTCCTTTTACAAAATTGGCAGCTTCGAGAAGCCCTCCCTTTCATTTACAGTCCCAGTAAATTAACAGCCGGTTTGGCAACTGCAAACCTTCCGTTTTGGTTTTGGTTTTGGTTTTGGTCTCGGTCTCGGTCTCGGTTTCGGTTTCGGTCGGTGGCTGTGCTTAATCAGCGCCGGAATTTATATCTGATGCGACTCACCGATGATGCGCCAGGTCACGTGCCTTCATGTCCCGAGCCGATACGTGTTGAAGCGCGAAGATCGCGTGTCTAGTTATCGTCCTCTACTCGTAATGGCCCGCCGGAAACCCAACCAAAATGCTACAAAACGCTCAACTCCGCCTCGCAGTCTCCCCCGGAATCAGATCATCCCGGAGCTCAGTCCTCGAAAAAAGCGGGACGCCAAAAAGAGCAAACAGATGTTTTCGTCCTTTACGCTGGACATAAAGAGGAAGCATCTCGCAGAGAAACTAGCGCACCTACAGAGGGGCGACGCGCCTGCTGCTTCGTTACCCCCAACTATACCTGTCAAGGAAGACGAAGCCATGGACCAAACTGCGGATACTGAAGCCCCATCTACCTCTGCTCATCAGAACGCCGCCCCGGACGACCGTCTGCCACGAAAGCGGAATCGTCCTGAGGGAAGGGGCCCAACTGTTGAAGCCGAACGAAAGTATCAACAGTGGCGAGCGGTCCTGGATGGGAAATGGCAACTGTTACTTTACTACTACACCTTGACATACGGGGTAGAGTTGTCACCCTTGGGCAACACGCTGAAGGACTGTTGCTCCCCGGATACATGCCAGTACCAAGAGCATATCATCGAATGTATACTGCTGGATAGTAAGTTTCCCTTTCTCTAACAATCGCGATCTAACTCAGACTCTAATCAGGCGTCAAGCACATTCAGCTTTTAACATGCAAATGTCGGAATGATGACCTGTTTTACCTCCTGATCAAGAACGGTCTGATGCCGTGTTCGCCCTACAAGCCTAAGAGAGCAGTGTCAGTCCATGTACTGGACCTCTACTCCTGCATATTCCAGCGGTCCTGCGATGCGGTCACGGCCATTACCCGCGCCTACAATAGCTTCTACGTGGAGAGGGGGTTTCCAAGTGAGAACCAGGAGGTTAGTTCACAGTCTGTGTGATGCGGTTGTAATGTCCTGACACCTTCCCATAGAAACAACGCACACTTGACCCGTACCGTCGAGGGTTCCAGAATGCACATCAGTGGTTTTGGTACCTCAAGACGGTCATCGAGAAGAGCGTTGCCGACGCTCTTCAGAGGGGAGCCGATCTCATACCATCCATACACCAGCAGACCTCCTCAGCTTCAGATGCCGAGATGGACTTTGATCCAGCGTGTGCAGCTGAACGGACGGGTAGTGAGGAACCGGTTTTGAAGAGCTCGGCACCACAAAACCTATTGCAACCGGCAGCTGAAACTACGGGCGAGACGACTGGAAACCCTGAACCACAGGTGTTTGGACCCGAACGTCCCCCAACCGACAAGGAATGCTCCCGCTCCCTCCAACAGCGTTGCCCCTCGTGTTTCGGGAGTGAATCCCATGGAACACCATTCTCTGCGTGAGTTTTTCAGTGTCCTACCCATACAACGTGTATCAATCCATGATATCAGAGGGGGTGACATACAAGTGTGCATCGATGGAAACTTCACCCAGCGGCACTATCGATCCGTTGGGAACTGTCCGTCTTTTTACTCTCCGCAGGTTATCCTTCCCAAGAGTTTTGTCGACGAGGTTGGGAACCGCATTGACGCTGCTAGGAACAAAAAGCCCAGAGAGTACAATGGGAGAGTACCGAGTATAGCGGTTGATAGCTGTGAAAAGTCCCATGAATCCGGAACAGGTTCAACCGTCAAAACTTCCATGTCTCATTACGATGATGGAGGCTTGATGGGGATGGTTTGTCGCCACGATATCCCGCTTTTTCTCACCAACATCGACACGCCAGGAGAACAGCAGAAATACGGGGTTGCCTTGATAACACACCTATTCTCGCACCTGCCCAAGAATGCCACCGTGACGGTTCTTTATGATGTCGGCTGTGTGCTGGACCGTAGTCGTCAATTGGTACGTTCGTCGTTCATCGTCCTTGTGCCCATCGTTAAACTGACAATTTTTGGTTCCGGTTCTATTAGTATGCTCTATTTCCTGAGGGTGTCGACAGTCGATTGGCATTTTCAATCAGTGCGATGCATGCGTATGCTCACCACTGGGCCTGCCAACTAGTCTATAATCCCAGGATGACGAACGGGATGGGATTATTCGACGGGGAAAGTTTAGAGCGATTATGGAAACTGCTTATGGGCCTCATCGGCATTACACGAGTATCCGCGGTATGTTTCTCATCTCAGAAAGGAAAGGACCTACATACCAACTTTGATATACAGGCGGACAGGCGTCTCTGGATGCTGGATCGACAGACAGTGTTCATCTCGTCAGAGTCCCGAGACAAATTGGGAGCATTCATGAGGCGACGTATTCATGCATCGTTAACAAGCAAGGAGCGGGAATCAAAGACTGTTCTCCAACGATGCGGAGCAACAATCGAAGAGCTTCGGGAACAGTGGGAACAACAAAAGGATGCCCAATTATCCATTTCCAAACGTTCGACTTCGTGTTATACTTCTCCTCCATCGCACTAATTCAGATCTCTGCAGATGCTCCGACACGGGTCAGAAAACAGGTTGACAGCATTATGAACCTACAGTCCGACTTGGATGGTATCGACAAGAGCATAGCGAAGATAGAGGACAACATGAAGGAAGGGGGTTCCTCGAAGCAACAGAAGACACTCTTGACAACGTTGCGACAGAGCAAAATAACGATGAACGAAAACCTAGAAGCCTATTACCTTGCCCTGAACATTCAGGATCTTGGTCCGGAATTCCAAGGAGTCGACGTTGTATTTGTTCAGAAGCTTTTCCTGGCCCACGACCTCAAGCAGAACGTCCGTAAACGTGCAATCGCGAATTTCTTGGAGCATAGCCGCTTGGATCAAGCAAGCGGCAAGAAAGATAGACCTCTAGGTAAGTCTTGGTTCCTGTATGCGAATTCGGTATGCTTACCAGCCACAATCAAGGCACGAAGGTTCATCAGAAGATTCGGAGATCTATCTCAAAGAGGGCCCCTCCACTTGTTGCGGCCATCAACCGGTTTAACAAACTATGCAATGAACTTGCTGAATTGCACCAACCGGAGTGGAATATACCTCTTCCAGATCCTCTCCCGACATCACTCCATGAGCTGAAAGGATGCGAATTGCTCCTGCAGGACGTCTGTCTGTCTCGCTCCGAGGAGCTTTTGCCACGTTGGCTTACCGATCAGAACATACGCGATGGGATTCGTGCGATGCAGCTTCTCGACCGGTGCCAGGAGGAGAGGATACGATTAGGGAGGGAAGCAGACAACATGCTTCGTTGGTATAGACGAGAACTTTCGTCGATCGAAATTGCGCTCGCTCTACCTGAAAGTACGTTGTGAACCTTCCTTCGCATACTCCATTTTCTCATCCCGGCACAGATGCGCTTCTCTGGGTCCCTTTGTATGCCTACCGGGAGCACACTCTACACCTCAAAGCTCGATGGGTCAACCAATTCGCCAGCACTATCCGGTACGACAACGCCATCTCCATTGCCAAAGAACTCGGAGATAAAGCGGGCATTGTGACCGAAGCGGCATCTCGGACCGCGCCTGCCGAAGGGACATTCGAAGCACAGCATCAATTGTTGCTTTCGCAGGTTCAGTCATTCGTCCTCAATCGCCAGGCCCAACAACCGAAGACCCTCACTGAACCGAAGGTTGTGTCCGATTCCTCTGAAGCCCAGGACGATGACTGGGAGGACGAAGAAGACCCAAGCTCTGACTGCGAGAGCGATTATGACGATGGGGATGACAGTGACGAGGAGGGTGGCATAGCCAGGAACGATGAGGAAAGCCACCAGGTTGAACAAGCAGTAGCCACGATCCAGCCTGAACACGAAACTGATGGAAATGGCGTAGAAAGTGATGGTTCGGAAACCTTTGTTCCAGAAGGTTGCATAACCATAACGTGGCAACTGCCAGTGAGTCGCACAGTTGCTTCCAAATGATTTTGACTGACACAAAGGCTGGCGCCATGTTTTTGACAGGACCGTTTGACTCTCGATTCGTCTGCTCTAACTGACCTGCAGCTACCAGCAACACCGAACCGGGTTCCACACCGGAACCATATTGAGCGACGTAGTTTCATCGTTGATTACGGAAGTGGTCCAAAACGCCACGACTTTGACTATCGGGAACTCGCGATTCTAGGTGATCCGTCTTCAAAGCTCAATGATGAATGCATAAACAGTGGAGCGGCATATCTCCAGCACCTTTGTTCCTCGACCCACGACACAAGTTCGAGATGTTCGTTGTTTTCTAGCTTTGCATACACCATGGCGCAGTGTTGCCGCCCCGACGATGTCCTCTGGCGGGAAGTGTCACATCTGGAGTTCTGGAAACGGAAAATATGGATCATCCCTATTCATCACCATAATCGGGCCCATTGGTCTCTGGCTTATGTTAACCTCGTGACAGGGGATCTTTACATGTTCGACAGTCTGGCAAGTCGGTCGTCCTATCCATACGATGTGAAGGTACGGTACTGAGCTCTCAAGAGGCAACACTAGCTTATATTCCTTACCGTTTCTAGGACGTCATGCTGCTCATAATTCGGCTCGGTAGACTGGCCACCAAGTACGGACACAACCTCTCACTTTCTGCAAACCGATGGACTGCTCGACCGGTCGCAATAACACCGGTGCAGCAGGACTCAACTTCTTGCGGGGTTTGGGTGCTGGTGGTGATTTTTTCCGTTTTCAAAGGCTGTCATATGAGCGTGTTGCAGCCCAATGACCTGGTTCGGTTCCGGTCGCTTTTATACCAACATGTACTCCTTCTTCCACCTCGCCCACGTACATAGGCAGCTTACTATGTAATGCTTTCCGCAATTTCAGTTCCTTGTCTCTTCCTCTAAAGTCTGACGTGGCACTCAAAAGGCGCGTCGAAATGTGACCACTGATGGCAATCACGTTTTTTACTCTGGATCTTATTCCGGACATTCGCCTCGCCCATCAAGGGACCGACACAATCCCTTCTCCGATTTGATAGGTCGACCGGTATCAATAACACCAGTTAAGCAGGAATCGACTTTATGCACGGTTTGGGTCTGGCAGTTATTTTTTTGGTTTCTCAGAGGCTGCCGTGTGAAATAAACAGTCGGATGACCAGCTTACTATCAAGTTATGTTGCGGAGGACTGATCATAAAGGCGGAAATGAACAGTTGGATGACCAGCTTACTTTCAAGTTATGTGGCGGAATCATAAAGGCGGAAATAAACAGTCAGTCGGATTAAGATAAGACGATAAGATGAGGGCTCAGATCAGGCAATGCCTGATCATAAAGGCGGAAATGAACAGTCGATGCTTGGGGAGTGGGAAAGCGAGGTTAGTTTCAACTAATGCATATATCACGACATTACAAGAAAGCAGCACGCAAATAGCGCATGGTGTAACGATACATCAAAATAGTAGGGATGAGGTCAGTGCAGGAGAGGATGGACGGTACTATGAATTCTAAATTACAGTGCGTTTGGTGAGCAAGGCTTGGTGTTGTTCTTCGGTTGCAAAGACGAAATAGGAATCGCTCGAGTCATCTAATGTTCCGGTAAGGGCCTCGGTTTTGGGGTGGCCCTATTCAATGCTTTCGTACATCTCCATACCGAACGTAAGGGAGACCAGCCACTCGTCTGTCCAGATCATATGCTATTTGGTATACACGTTCCTTCTCCCTAGCGAGCATATCTTGAATTGCCTTTGGAGCTCCATCTGTTTCCACTTTGCGTAGCCGCGCATCGGCTCGCGCTCTGAGGAACTTCGCTCTCAACGGAAACTTGATAGTAGTTGAGAAAGGGTGATCGAAAATAGGCTCCGGCTCACCATGTGAAATTCCCACTTTAGTCCGCGCAGCTCCTCCATCATTGCCCAGTGGGGGAAACGAGGTGGTTTGATGTATTGTCGCTCCTGGGCTGAGAACAAAATTTGCAATTTGAGGCGCTAAAATGTGGCATCAGAAAGGCAAGTTACTCATATACCATACTACTAACCTCTATTCTTTGTTTCGTGCGCTCTTTAACATCTAATTCTGACCCCTCTTGTGAAACAGGCCACCGCTCATTTACCACCTTGGCTACCTGAGCCAGAAACGCCATCTGCTCGCCCTCTTCGATTGCCTTCATCACCAGGAATGCACAGTCTTCTGAGAAAGTGAGCCATGCCTCCTCAAAAGTTGTCCCCTGGAAGCTCATTATCAGCCGGCGTTCATAACGGGTGACATCCACCAGAGGTGGTGGAAGCACGGCTTCGACCACTTTGCGTTTGGGAATAGCTCTTCGGACCGTTGGGGTGGGCGACTCGGGCATGGTAAAGGGTCCGCGATTGGGTTGTTGGTTAGAGCAAGGAGAGAACTACTCAGTTTGAGGATGTAACTCGAAGAGGGCAAGCTGTTGTGCATCCTGTCAACTCCTTATTCGTGGTGTCCCACAAAGAAGCTTCCGGGGGAACGTTCGGGAAATGACCGAGGTTTGGTGAGGCTTGGTCCAGAGGCAATGACTTGGAGGTCCCATAGATTTGAAGCGCTGTTGTGTTTTCTAACGACATGTATAAATTCCAATAATATCACCATAATTCGTGGAAAAAATATCCCGTTCGATCGAGGTAGGTTACTCGGGATAAAGAGGGAAAAAAAGTAAAGGTGAGACTGGCACCAATGAATCATAACTACTGAGCACTTTATCACGCGGGGGTGATCACCTCTTCCGTCTCCCCATGGGTCGCCCAAGAAAATACCATACAGCAGAGGAAAAACGCATAGCAGGGCGAGCCAAGAGCAAGCGCTACTACGAGAAGTACGTTCACCGTTCATTTCTTATTTCAAAGGCTCACATTTCATGAAAGAAACCGGGTTGATATACTGAAGCGCCGCCATCGACAGGAAAAGGTGGAACCTGACCCACCGCTACCCAGGTACGTTTATCCCTTACACTTTTCTTAACCATTGTATAACACTTCCCAAGTCAAAAGACACCAGAAGAGGAAGTAACCAGCATGCAGTACTGCGTAAAACTAGCGAAGAGACTGACACCTCGGTTGCACCAGTTATGGCGTGGAGGAACGGAACAGAAACGCCTCGATGACCTGTGTTCAGCGTACCTAAGCCTAACCAAGGATGATATCGCTGGTGCCAAGGCTCTGGTCTCAGACTATAGTTCTGAAGTTTCCCATCTCCGCGACCTCGCCGACAAGTATTGGACCTTCGTTTATGAGCTCGAAGGAGTGGGAGAGAACCTCGCAGAAGTTGAAAAGGTCCGCCGAGGTATTAAAGCCCATTTTTCTAATGTAGAGGAGATCTACATTTTTGTTTTGACTGGTGTCCGGGAGCTATATTACCAATTCCAGAACAAAAAACTTGCATACCAGAATTTGTAGTTGAAGACTTAGACACCGGAATCGTAGTGAATTCGCTCAATGATTTCCACAGCTTTCGTCGTCTTGGACATCCAAAACAGGTCAGGGACTGTATTTTCGTTGCATTGAACGCTACTGTGCATCTGGGCGAGACTGGCAGAAGAAGGAAGCGATAAAGATTCGAGGCGTGCTTTACGGACATCGGAGTATATAAAGGTACATGCACGCGGAGGACACATCATGGGCAGAAATACAGACGAAGATCACACGAAAGGCAAAACCGAAGAAGGGACATTCATAAAGTGGCTGCTCGCTCAGGTAAAGAGCTGAACCTGACCTTTGGCAAGAGCCTCGTCAAACGCGGCATTGGCCTTCTCTGCGCTGGCGTACTTGCGGTAGTAGGCGCCCTTGACGCCATGAATCATTGGCTTCACGACGTCCTGGCTGCATATGTACGGTATCAGTACATTTGACTGTAGGTCGCAGGGTTTCACTTACAAGTTCTGGAACACACCAATAGAGCGACCCTTCTGAACGCTGTACCAAGTCTCATCGGCACTTTCAAACAGATTGTAGATGTGGCACGAGGCGCAGACGTAGCCTTTCAAAAGATCCAGGTCAATTGAGTCGGGGACCTTGGAATTGTCCGCGCCTGGAACCCTGCCATCCCGGTTGGGATTATAGACACTGGTGACCTTCTTCTCCTGCTCGTCCTCTTCTGGGACAGCCGGAGGGACATCGGAGGCGGCGGCCGCCTCGACACGGCTGTTGACCTCTTCAGCAAGGGTAGCCCCTCCTGAAATAGGGATGGTAATCAAGTGGTGAACGTAGATGCCATAAGTAATGCCTCTTACCTGGTCCGTGACCAACGACGAAGCGAGACAGACCAGCGAGAACAGAAGCAGCGGCAGCCACATTGACGGGGACCTCCTTGACCTGCATGCGGGGATAAGCTATGGTGATGTGCGTTAGAGAGGATAGCTATTACAGAAGGAAAGAGAGTGGCAGGCGTACCACCACCAGTCGCGACAACAGTGTGCCCCGCGTCGATGAGGGACTTGACGAGATCGTCCATGTGGATGACCTGGACGCTGGTTTCAGTCTTGGGGACGACGTAGAGAGACATAGTAGTCTGATGTTGGGAACAATGTAAAGAGAAGCTTGGAGTGGGGCGAAGAGTTCGAGCTGGCATTGACGTCTGCCTGACCCTAGTTATTTTATCCTTGTCGAATCTGCAGATTCAACCACCTAACTCTAGGAAGGCAAGCTGTCCGACCCAGATTATATTTGGGAAGGTTGGGCATCTTACCGGATGTTGTAACATTGCGTTAATGAAGAACCGTTCGCAGCAAGCCCCACCAATCCAAAAAGACACTAATACCTCATTGGCGCACACATGGAGGCGTGGCGACTGACCAACCGCACCTCAAGGCTCGTACATCACACAAGCTCCGCTGCTTCTCTCGCTCTATGACAGGGAATGGCACTTTGATTGCACCTCAAGCTGAGAACATTCGGAGTAAGCGCCTAAATGGGTTCTGGCCGAAACCAGATGCCCATTTAGGATGGTTTGAGAAGCGACCCAGCTCGACGCCGTCTTCATCACTGGCGGCTACTACCGGTGCCATGGAGAGCATTATACACCAGACAGGCGCTGACCGGTGCTCAGCAAACTTTCGTTTGTGTGATCTCTTTCTTATCGCATGTTCAATAAATGGCCTAGACGGCTGCTATGATTGTGTCTCTATTTAAGAACAGTCGGGGTGACTGTATGAGCTGGTTCTGACCGAAACCCGCGGTGAAGAAGCACATTCTCTGTCCAATCCGCTCTGTTAATGGTTACAATAATAGGTGATCAAATCGGATAGCTCAAGGGCTTGCATTTCAAACTTGTACGCAAGTCGATCGCGCCTCGAGTTGACAACAATTGTGGAACCAGATGCTCATTTCGGATGATATTGGAAGCCACCCGGTTTGACACCGTCCCCGACACTAGCAGCTACTACCGGTGGCAAGAGCTTCTGTACAACAGTGGTGCCGCAAAAAAGTGATTATGCCTTAACAGGTGCCCAGAAAACCTTTGTATGCATCCTATCTCTCTCTTTAGTATTACTTGTATATAGCTGGGCCGGACGACCGCCATGATTTGGCCTCTATTTGAGACTAATTGTATGCATACTATCTCTCTCTTTATTATTACTTGTATATAGCTGGCCCGGACGACTGCCATGATTTGGCCTCTATTTGAGACTAATTGCTGCGCGTCTAAATTGGTTCTCACCAAAACCCGCGGTAAAGAAGCCAAATATCTGTCGAACCAGCTCTGTTAGTGGTCGCGGTAATAGATGATCAAATTGGATGGCTCAAGGAGCCCTGGCAGGTCTGCATTTTGCTGGACATGATCGTGCCTCAAGTTGAGAACATTCGGGGTGAGCGTCTAAATCGGTTCTGACCGAAACACGATGACCATTCCGGATGTTGTGGCAAATCCGACCGCTTTGCTACACCGTATTTGCCACCAGAAATGCCGTTGATAGCTCCTGGATCTCCTTTGACGCTAAAAATGCTATTAATAGTCCCTGGATTTCTAGACGTGCTCAACACTTACATTTTTACCGATTCTTTTGGTCGTCGTTTCTGAGGCCACAAAGGGCTCTAATATTGCAGAACTCTTACTTATAAGACGTCCGATACAGCTATAGCTGAGTAGATATACCAATATGCCTGTCACTGACGCTCAGCAAACTTTTCTTCGCATACTCTCTCCATACTACCGCCAAGCCAAGGCCCGTGGTGAAGAAGCGGAATTTCTGTCCACCATGTACAGTGATTGGTTTCGAAAGTGGGTGATCAAACCGGAAGACTATGGGAGTTGGAAGGAAGTCGAAGAAGAAATTAGTCTCAAAAAGCAGGTATGTCTGAGACTTATTGGTTAAGCGCCCATGATAATTGACCAAACTCCCAAACGGGACGCAGGATGCGGTCGAGGCATTGCAGACCGAGGCCAACCGCTACCAGGACATCCTTCCGATGAGTCACTGGAGGGCCTTCATGGCGGCTAACGACTCTGACTGGCGTGTTGAGGCAGTAAGTATTCCGTTCGGTTATGGTTGCAGTCGGAATCATCTGACGGTCATTCAGAATTCCATTCGCACTCAGTTGGGGCTAACCCCCTTAGAGCCTCGTCCGACTCCGAGGAAGAAAAAACAGCCCCAGCAGAATCCATCTGAGACTCGTGTCGGTAGTCCTAGGAAGAGGAAACAGGCCGAGGTGACTTCGCCCAAGCTGTTTCCATCCGAGTCTAGCCCAAAAAAGAGGAAGATTTAAACTGCTGGATTTCTGTGTATTCCGGGAAGTGTAACCTACGATATCCAGTTAGAATTTACGACATAATACACCACTAGTAAAAGGTCGATTGAGATAGGGATCAGGATCCCTCTAAGTTATCGTCGAGAGGTTGCACAATGCGAGCAAGTCCAGTTTTGGACATTGCAAAACATAAACTTAAAGTCAGACTAGACCACGCTGACATTGCCACAGTCACCAACGATTCGGATACTGCACACTTTCTCACCTTAGGACACCAAGCCATCGCGACGGAAGACATTGCTCTGTACCGGTCGAGATGTGGTCTAGACCCACAGCGAAGGAAATTTTAAGATCTGGAAATGCAAGGGACCGATCTAGTCTGAGGTTATGGCGAATCCTATGAATAGAGACCGCCTTAGATTCTCCCCAGTTGTCTTAAGCTGCCTCGTTGCTTCGGGACTTTCTGGGCTCGGGGTAGCCTATTGCGTACAAATTTATCCACCTATAGCGACGCGGCTTATGCCAGGCGGCGTCGGCGTAATTTATAGGTTTGAAGTCTGAAATTTGCAGTGCGGCCGGTCCGTGGTATCCGGACTTGACAGATTGATGCCCAGCGCGGCATGTATCTCCCAAGATATCTCCCGCCCACCGTGAACGATAACACCCTTATATGCCATATCACTGGGATTCATGCATAAGCTCCTAAACTTGTTGAGGTCGATAACCTTCCGGTTGCCAGCATTATCGGTTCTATCAACTGATCGACTGCAGCGATCTGGTGGCATCTTTCAGAGATGGCTGTGTCAACAAGGCGGGTTCACCTACCTTCTAGGCTTCAACCCAACACCGAATCTGAAGAATCTGCGGATCCCTCTAGGACACTGACGTCAGTGTTGCAATGACAACACTGGCACCTTTCCGGGCCAGCGCCTGCCAAATCCAACTGCCTGGTCTACCAGGTTTCCTCTGGATGCCTCTGGATATTATCATAGTATCATCCCTGGAAGTTCGCTCCTACCACCCCCTCCCCCGGGCTCTCACAGTAAGCCCATCAAGGCGTTTTGGCGGGACAGCACTGAACCATACTTGCTCGTTCTGCGATTGAATTCCAACATCAGTGACTGTAATGTTCTACTATTTGCTGGTCCGTGTTTAATGTCTAACGGTCTTCTAGATGAACCAGCAACAACGCTCAAAGAAATGTCCTGCCCCTCGTGGTAGTCCCCGTCGCTCGCCACGCAAACACGAAGGTAGCGACCTTCCTCCTTTTACCAAGCCGGCCAAACGTCAGGTTCAAAAGCCTCCCCCCGAATCTCCTCCTCCCCAGCACCCCCCTACTTTCGACAGACTCCCTCCATCCTCTCCGCTATCTGAAGGCCCCTTCACTCCGGTAAACGGTGCCAGTGATCTACAACCGTATGAATTCTCCGACAACGAACCGCTCGGCCAACCCCGTTTTGACCCAATCCCATTCCACTCACAACGTTACCTGGCCGACCATCATGACCCATCTGCCAGAACCAACGACCAAGGTTATCTCAACAGCGACCCTGATCTTTGGGAACCCCTTTCTCGACACAATCTGCCTCAAATTCCACAGGAACACGGCATTAACACCGAGCGTGACCGCGTCGACGAGTACCTAGGTCCTGGCGCCTCGCTGCTCGGGGATGCCCTGTTTGAACCAATCATTCCCTCTGACCCACCGGCTGGTACTCCTTCGCCTCGCTCGGGTACCACCGTCGACGACGCGAGGTTTGGAACTGATGGTCGACCGCTGTCGCAAATGTTCACCCCGGAGGGAAAACGTGTTGGTACACCCTTCGAAGAAGACGAAGAGGAGGTCAATTATCGCCAGTTCTTTGCAAGTTCTGAAGATCGGCCTCGAGAAGACCCAGAAGCAGAAACGGACGTCGGTATGGAGGATGAGACCGATGGCATCGCTGAGAGTGATGTTGAGAACGGTGACGGTGCCAGTGACGGTTCCGGTTATGGTATCAGTGACGCCCAAGGTGAAGATGAAGGCGAGGAGGGAGATGAGGATGGTAGAGGCGGTGAAGCCGAAGATGAGAGCGAGGACGAGGGGGGAGACGATGTTGAGGGTGATGGTGAAAGCGAGGGTGATGGTGAAAGTGAGGGTGAAGGTGACGATGTGGGTGGCGGTGTGGGTGACGGTGTGGGCGACGGTGTGGGCGACGGTTTGGGTGGCAGTGACGGTGAGGACGAGGACGAGGACGGACAGTACCTATTCGATGGGATTTCCGATGCGGGCGACCCTGACGACCCATCATCAACCCCTTTGGGCTGGCTGAGCGAGCCAATGAAGCAGTACATGGAGGAGGAGTTCTTGAGAGCAACCGAAATCCTTGCAGCCATCGCGCGCAAAACCAATCGACCGTTCAACAACATACTGGGCCACTTTTGCAAGGACTATAAGGTTATTGGTGGGCCTCGTCTCTGGAATGCGTACCAACGATATTTCAAGGCCAACAAGGCAGTCGAATCAGCTCGCATTGACACTCCGAATCCCAAAACCAGTGATTGTTTCGCCGCATTTAGAGCCACATATGGTGATGGCTGGAAGGAGGTTCTGAACGTGTTTGTCGAGCTTGATGACTGTACGAAGGCGACAAAGGACACCATCGCTCAGCGACAGTGCGCTTTCCGTAAAACTGTCAAGAAGCTGCAGGCAATTACTGGCACAGCCTCCAGAACGCTCGGTTTTGAGTCCGTTGTTCTTGTTGCTGGCAATGAGATCGACTTCGATTCCAAAGTCAGCCAGGTGATAGAGACCCCTGGCGCCAAAGGGGTAGGTCTCGTCCCTTCTTCGTGCGGTACCTTTGCTGACGCCTGACTACTTCCCAGTATCTTGCTTCCAACATCAATCGGGATAAGCGGGCTCTTTTGGGAGATTATCGAACATTTGTGTGGTAGGTCATCATTAGTTATCTACATCTTTGATACTGACGTGTTGGTAGCAACCTGGCGAGAGCACAGGGTCGCGGTCAAACTGCTTCTCACAACATACCGGTCAACGAAGGAACATTTTCCGCTACACCCTCCCCTTCCAAGCTCATTGATCATGGCATCGTTGACGACAAAGCCGATGCTACTTATAATGACCATTTCGACCCTGATACCTTGGGACAGAAGGAAGCGAAAGATTTTGTCAAGAAGCATCTCTGGACCAAAGCGGGTGGGCATAATATTCTTCGACTCTTTTTTGCATTACTCACGATCTTGTCAGGGGAAGTTGGGGTCGAGATTGATCTTAAGAACCTTCCTTGGAAGCGGTTGGGAACAGTTTGCGCTGGAAAAGGGATTGCGATCGTGAACTGGACTTTTGGCGTTCCACTTCCTCCTGTTGGAACGAAGGGTAGTCAGGGTATTAAGGAAGTAGGATTGGACGATCTTCGGGATTTAGTCAGGTCCTGCTACAGTAGGGAGAACGGTCTCACTGTCCGAAAGGTTAATCCGAAAGGTGTGCTCGTTGTGTCGTTTCTTTGCCGTTCAAATCTGATGGTTTTCCAGCTCTGACAGCGTCCCATGAGCCGTTCCTCATTGGAGCACCGCCCCCTGCAGCATCAGAGCATTCCCGGGCCATCAGGTTGTTTGTCGATGGGAGGACAGACCGTAAAGGTCCGGCCCGGCTTTTGCCAGTGGTGGAAGGCGACGATGAGAAGGTTCCGAAAATCAAGAAGAAAGTGAACAAGAAGGAGCAGGATGTCGATGAGGGAGAGGTCGATGGCGATGGGGTCAGTGAGGTCAGTGAGGAGGAGCAGGTCGATGAGGAGGAGGTGGTCGATGAGGAAGAGGTAGTTGAGGAAGAGGTCGATGTGGGCAAGGGAAAAGGCAAGGCGAAGGCGGCGGGAAAGAAGTCGAACACCCAGTCAACAGAGAAAGGCCTTGCAAAAACGAAACGCAAACCCAACTCCTCCAAGTCCCGGCGACAGGTTATAGATTCCGACACTGAGTGCGATGACACGGATGATGTTGCCAAGAGGACTCGTTCCCGGAAGTCTCCCACCAAACCGGCTTCCGTCCCTACAACAATACCTTCCAATCGATCGTCTAAGTTTGCGGCTGTCTCAACCAAGTCTGGCTCATCTGCTGCAACATCACCGACTAAATCAGCCACCTCCACCAACCCGGTATCCACAACCAAACAGGGTGCAGACACTGCCATCTCCGCCAAACCGGCATCGTTGACCAAGTCAGCTTCAACTCGCAAACCGGTTTCCACCTCTTCCTCCTCTAAGCCGACCATCACATCTAAAGCAACCGGCAAGCCGTCATCACATTCCTCGTCTGCTTCCACCGCCGTCGCTTCCACTGCGCCTACTTCCAAATCATCAGCGCCTGTCAACACCCTTGCAGCTGCAGGCTCTGCGCCCAACCCCCCTGGCGTCGTGGCAAAGCAGAGGGGCCGTTCAGTCACCTTCGCGGACCCTATCGCTACCTCCGTTGCCATTCCGGCCAACTACAGCCAGCCCCCCATTGGTCGCTCCAAAACCTCTGGCTCTAAGTCTGCTGGACCTGATAAAGCCGCTCGGCCTGTCGTTGGAATGCCTCGAAACGTTCTGCCCGATGCGCATCGCGCCGACCAGCCTCCAAGGATCAAGCCTGTACACACTACCCCTGGCCAAGCTGTCGCCCCTCAACACCCTTCCAAGATCGAAACACCCTTGCCCTCCTCTCACGCTGACCGGAAGCCTCTGAAACGACCCGCTGAGGAGGCTTTGCATCGTGACGAGTCACACCGCCGTGAAGAGCCTCCATCCCGCAACAAAACTCTCCCCAGCGACAAGCGTCTCCGTCGTGGCGAGTCTGTTGGCGAACCTCCCCGCCGTGACGAGCCACACTGCCGTGAAAACCCACACCGCCGTGAAGAGCCTCAATCCCGCGATAAGGCTGTTCGTCGTGGTGAGGCTGTTCGTCGCGCCACTGACGAGCCTGTCCGACGTGGCATGGGCGAACTCATCGCTGATAGACGCGTGAACTCCGTTGACGACACGTCCAAGCGGCGACAATTGGACGACATGTTGGCCCCTAGAGCGGCTCGCGATCTTCATGGACCTCCTCCCTATAGCTCTGAACGTCCGGTGTACCAAGACCGTTATTTCCCTCCGCCCAGCCAACCAGGTTTTGCTGGTTCCTACCATCCCCATCACTCCGTCCCACCGTCTCAATGGGTCGAGCAAGATTATCACCTAAGCACTACCGGTCGCCTCCCCGACCCTTATCGACAACCCTTCTATGGCAATCATGGATACCGGCCATTCCAAGAGGGACCGTATCAAGACCACCGTTTTGTGCCAATGGGCGGTTATATTCGGGAGCCATCGATTGGACCTGATCCCTCCCGACAGCACTACTATCGAGCGCCCTCCCAGGACCGCAATGCTCCCGCCGGCGAGCCACCCTTGGGCCGACACCATTAGACAGGGTCTCCTTTCCTCACAATCTTTTGGACTTTTTTATATTTCTCTATACTGTATCTCTTCGTTCTCGCCTCTGGCGCTTTCTTGCATCCTTGCCGCCTCGTTTGGATTGGTCAACGCGATATGTTTTACTGTTTACCCTGTGCTCCTCCCGGTGTAATCCTTACGACTCTTTGGTGAATTTGACGAAATATTGCACGATTTCACATGGTGTCCTCAGAAAACCAATTGAAAGGAGTGGAAACCCTATTGGGATTACAAAAAATATGTTGTCGCAACCGGCAAACATAAGATCAAAACAATCACAGCTCAGAGCGAGCAAAGATCAAAATAACTTAATGGGCAACGGATTTGATTGTGCAAGAAAATAGTCGAAACTTGAAATTGAAACCGGAAGGACTTGACACCTTCAAGACAGACCGGATCCGGTAATCGAAACCAGTTTCTGAGGTTTACGAGGTTTGAAAACCGGTTGAAAACCGGTCGTCGTATTTAAAGGGAAGAGCCAAAACCGCAAATGGCCTACAAGGCCATTTGCGTCCTCGCAATTAAGTGGCCTTGATGGTGTTGCGGTCTTTGAAACCAGCGTGCCTGAAGTGTGTTTGACCATCTTATCAATGGTTTCATACATGGAAGAAGTGTTGCCATAAAGTCATAGTTGATATGTGAAGTGAATTTGCTTGGCATTTCTGATAAACAAATACTGAGATTCATATGTGTCTTTATACCAAACATGTCGTCAATACGACACCGTGGGTGTCTTATTATTTCGTGAGCATCTTATTAGTTCACGGGCATCTTATTACTATGTCGGTGTCTTATTATTTTGCAGGCGTCTTGTTACTTCGTGGTGCATCTTATTACCTCATGGTGTGTCTTAATTGTATGTGCCTGTCTTATTTTATACCATCTTAATTCTACAGACTGTCTTATTTCGCAGCGCGTCTAATTTTGTAGTGTCTTAATTGTACCACTAGTCTTATTTCGCATTGCATCTTATTTTGTGAATTTGGGGGTATCTTAATTGGATGCAACTGTCTTATTTTCAGCCTGTCACCGACATCCTATTCCCGCAGATTTATATCTTATTTGTGTATGAGAGAAATGGTATTAAGATGAACAATAAGACAAACATTATCTTAATTTACAGAAGTGCAATTGTTTTAACAGAATGGACTGTGCTTTATGTAGTGTGATGACTTGAGGTGTGAGTTTGGTGAGCATGATGAGTGCTGCGCTGGGTGAGGCAGCTGTAAGGCCTTGTTGTGGTCTGACCACTTCTCTACACAAGACCAAACACTTGGCCTCCATCTCAGCCAAGTCTGTCAAAAAACGGACGTGCGTGATGAGTGTAATCATCCCACCAAGAGCAGTCGCCACTCCCAGAAAGTCGAAGGTGATGAACTCTTGTGGTTGGCAGTAGAGCGTTATGGTGACACGGTAAACCTTGGTGATGACGCAGATACTGTGGGCAAGCTTGACGACCCTTTACAACGACACCGATAATCAGATTGCTGAAGCTATGGAGATGGAAAAACATGCTCTCACCAAAGAATGGCTACCTAAAGGTAGATTAGCACCTGCTACTACAAGAGCGGTCTCAGTGTCTTCTGTGTACCATTGTTTTGTACTTCCAATTGTCATCTCTGAAGTTCTGATAATATACATATGATTGAAGTGTTACGATTCCAAACAGGAAGGTCAAGAAGATGCACCCGAGCTCTAGAGCCAGTGTTGTTCGGTCACTGACCAGAGGAACTTTTTGTTGACCGGTCACAGTGACCAGTCGGTGACCAGTCAGTGATGGTCACCTTACAAATCAATGACCGCACCGCATTCGGATTTATCTGGCAACCCTATCTTGCCTTTGATGGGATGCGCGGTTCGACTTTGTTCGACGCGAACGATGTTCACTGAGGAGTTTCCTGCTAGCAACTATCTGTCTATCCTTAGAACCATATGTAACATGTCTGATCTATCATAAATCAAAGATTAAATGTGTTTATCAATGTTCACAGTCAGTTTCCAATTGATACAAGAACCAAAACGCATGAGGACATGAAAGTTGAGCACAGTTACGAAGACATAGCCATAGAGACAGCTCGCACAGTAAGGCTTCTCTGTCAAATGTAGGAGGCTTGTAAAATTATAGACATGTATAGCTCTACTTTCTATGCCTCAATCATTACAGGATAGACAGTATAAATACCACATACCAAGTCTCATACATATTCATCACAGTCAAACCCCCTTCTCTCTCAATTCTAGTCTCTCCCTGCTATCTTATGTCAAACACAGCTTGGTATAAGGCTCACTTCAAGAACCACCCCTGGAAAGCCCATACAGACACACAGAAGCGTGCTGAAGCATACTTTGCCAAGGGCCAGAGCCAAAAGCCCAAAGTGTATTGCTCTGCATGTCTTGATCGCCACTTCTCAGAGGTCTTGGCCAACGACCAAACTAAGATGATTCAGGGGGAGATCAGTGCCGTGTGCAGCCAAGACGAGATTGAGCTGTTCTGTAGGTTGCTTATCTTCTTGGTTGCTTCAACTTAATCTGAGATATACTGTTAGTATGGTCGCACACAGCACCCAAGACTAGCAGGTCCTCTGGTGCTCCAGCGGACTCTGACTCATCTTATGGCTCAAAGCACAGGGTCAGAAAGACAATGGTCAATCATCTCGCTTTATGCGAGTTTGTTTCAGATTCTATTCGCTTGGCTGCGCAGGCAGAGAAAGCATTAGAACGAACTGGTGTGCATGCAACAGATTCAGGAACACCATCCACATACATGCTTTATACACCTCTTGGAACATCACCAAGCCTTCCTACACTCTTAAACCTGCCAGCGCTTACACCTACTTCATATTCGATGGAACTTGGCACCGCTCAGATGCTTGATGACTCAGGATCATCCCTTGCACCATCAGACTCAGTCTCTAACATTGGCCCATGCCGTTCACTTTCATGTGTACCATCCAGGACTGCCCTGGGTCTCCAAATCCCAGAGGGACCTCCTGCTGCCTCATCCACTGCCAATTCCCCTCGATTTTCAACCCTTTGGACAAGCCGCAATCAACAAGAGCTTGAACAGAAGCTTGGGGAGTTGACCATCTCTGCAAACCTTCCCCTCAGCTGGGTGGATAATCCCCAGTTTCTTTCCTTCATGGAC
>ML210490.1:0-12578 GCA_004369085.1 Coprinopsis marcescibilis | reverse complement strand
AAGGTCATTGGAAAGGTATAGGTTTTTAGCTGTGGCAATAGACAGTGCCCGCTCGAGTTTGGAGGTTCGAGCAGTTAATTCAGCAAGTTGGCCTTCTAAAAGTGCTTGTTTGTCCCCTGCATGCTGAAGCTCAGCCTCTAAGCAAAGTTGCCTTCAGAGTAGCTGTATCATTAGCAGCAGCCTTGATATCTTCTGCATTTCATGCATTCTGCTGCCGTGCCTTTAAAGCAGCTGAAGGCTTTGGCATGTTATATAATCACTATATTTTTTGGACAATTAGAGCCATTTTCATGAATTATAGGTAATTAAACATAAAGAAACACAGACCTGGGGCTTTGGATATTTAATTTGAGGGTAATCAGAGTAGTGGAGGAGCTAGAAAGACAGTCAGTGGCCATGAGGTTTGCTGCATGAAATGCACAAGGCCTTTGTTTACTTGTGTTTACACAGGCTAAAATAGCCCTGGATATTGGCAAGCTTATAACTCTTTGAGCTTTCATCCGTTCTCTACGGTTTGTGTGGCGAAAACGTAGCGAATTGCGAGGGCAAGAGTTCATATAGCTCATATTGGAGAAAAACAGCCATTTAGCCAATTAGAATATCGAAATACACCGCTTTACTCATGGGTTTGGGATGTTAACAGAGGTTAATTAAAATGCTGTTCTATAGGAACGATTCTCCATTAAATTCTACACAATATTGCCTGCGAAACCAAGGGAAACGGTGATCTGCTTGAAAAGTTATAAGCCATTCATTTCCCCCTGCCAAAATGAGACTGATTTTCGCAGGGCAAAATAGTTTCTCTTTAGTATCTGAGTAGGTTTGCATTAATTTTTGTTTTTGAGTGGCTAAGAGCCATTTACACTGGTAATTCTACACATATAACATTTTATTTCACCAAAATCCGCCAGTCCCTCATTGAAATCGGTCTCAAGGTCTTGGTTTCAGGTTTCCACGCACGGCTGAGATGAGCCAGATCAATCATGTGACTTGCCGTGTCGCGGCAGTTGTGCACCCCCATTGAAAGGGCTCAGGCCAAGCCAGATCCAATAGAAAATTGGAAAGCATAGCAGGCTGCACATGGCACACCACCAATACGCCATCCACCCATCCATCCACATGACCAGCGAAGTGCAGAGAGACCACCATCTCATCTGCGCAGTCCCGCTCATGCAGGCCCTGGTCCAAACGCACTGCAGTTACACAGTCTACCGTTGAGGATCACGTGGCACCGCAGGACACCGCTTGAAGCATCGTTAGATTATAGATATTCGTAGACCGGTGACCAGTCGTGCGTGACTTTGCCAGGTCATGTTATGAAGACTGCCATCTGTCGATATAACAACCGGTACAGCTGGGTTTGAATTGGCAGGATCCCCATGGCTTTGCTTCGATTTTATGAATTAGGAAGGATACGACGGCATGCGCCCAATCCGTTAGCCGTGGGCTGCATTCGACGTTGACTGTTCACATCCTCATCCACCTTCACCTTTGTGCTTCTGCTCCTCTGAGCTGTATGATACTTATTTATTTCATTTTGTTTCTTTTGTCTCATGAATTTGGAAAGCCTGAGCCTTCAGCTCAAGAGGCTCTCAGAAAAAATCAGGAATCTCCTGCAGGACAACATTGAACATACAGCTCTTATTCAAGGTGAATATTCCCATTGAAAAACCTCCAGTGCCTACTTTCTGGCTTCGTTTCGATGCAGCTGAACAGCTTATAAGTTGCAGATGCTGCCATCGCAAAAAGCTGTTGTGCATCGCGAATCTCAACTGGATTCAACGAAAGCAACTCCGTTACAGGGCAGCACTCGATTGGAACTGGTTATGGGAAGACTTGATCCCTCATTTGCCAGCATATTTTCCAGATGGCATTTCGGTTGTTGTCTCGCCCCTGAAGTGATTCCAGGATCTGCAAGTGCTCATATTCAAGCGGTATGGGCCATGGGCTGTTGCTATTAATGAGGGTATGGGGCACTGCTAATATTATGTCAGCTTGATGCCTTCCAAATTGGGTCAGCCACGGGCCCTCACCCAAAAATATTCAAGCTGTACCGGTCATTGTATCGACAGATGCAGTCTTCATAACATGACTTGCTCACGAACGACTGGTCACTGGTCTAAGATATTTGTATCGTTGAGCTCAGGAGTTTGCCGCTGAGTGTTGGTGTCGTCGTTGATTGGATGCAAAGAGAGAAGGAGGACACAAGGAGAGGAGGACCTGCAATGTCTTGCAATCCTAGCGTGAGGGAACCACATTGCACAGCCACTACAATCTGATCTAATGTACTTACATACTATCTAGTCACAGAGTAGGCCACTCTTGCGCAAACATGCTCAATTTTTGATGGCCAACAATCAGAGGACCAACTCGATGAGGGCTAAGGGAAACGGAAGCTTTCAAGACGAGAATCCCGCAACTTGTCGTCGACCGCATGTCTACACGCTTAGCCATCCTTATTACAATCGTATTCCTTCGGATTGGCACACTTTTATTGAAGGCATTCATTGTGCGGCATCCCTGTCCCAACCAACCTCGTCCGTGACGTTCCATGAAAGTCGATCGCGTTGGCGATGACGTGCACATTCTCTGAGTCTAGTCCACTCAAAGAGATGTTGACTTCCAACAGTGCATCGGTAGTCAATCTCCGCTCTGTCATTTGGCAGGTGGCGCTTCCAGCCTTCTGCTCATACTGGGTCAAGCCAGCCCAGTCGGAACTTCATGGTCACTTTCGTAACTGCTGGGCTCTGCTCATTGCTGTTGACATCGGACACCCTGTCAATTTAATCAATGCTGGGGTCCCTGGACGAGTTGGCAACTACCAAGCACTTGACATCTCCGGGAATTTGCAGGCAGGTGACTCAGTTACGAGTCTCATTGTGCCCTTTTGCTCATGTATGTCTGTTCACAACACATCACGGAAACTTTTTCTCTGGGGATTTCCCAGTTAGGCTCGACCATGGATTATCAGGGCGAGACTAATGAGAAAGGATTACAGATGTGTTGTCAGTGGATCGGCATAGTTAATCAACCTGTCATGATCTATCAGACTGATTAGGGGATGGTAAACCTTGATAGCCAGACCCCAAGTATTGCGGTGATGTGCCAACAATAGTCGCTCAATTAGA
This sequence comes from Coprinopsis marcescibilis, assembly GCA_004369085.1. NCBI lineage: Eukaryota > Fungi > Basidiomycota > Agaricomycetes > Agaricales > Psathyrellaceae > Coprinopsis > Coprinopsis marcescibilis. The sequence continues at coordinate 9,450 of ML210490.1, read as the reverse complement.
AGGTTGTGATCCTTTGATCATTGTTTCGCAAGCCTGCTTGATGCTGAGCACAGGTTATCCGCCAAAGTCAATCTTTCACAGAAGAGATGATACCAAATTGTGATTAAGAATGAACACTGGGACAATAATTTGAGACTAGTAGTAGTTGTGCTCTGTTGGTTGAGAGATCATCGATCATGAGGTAACATTGGACGAATCATGGATGCTTGATTTGCTTGTGGCTTGCAGTACTGCCAGGAGGGATGGGTGCCCTACTTCTAGTACTACTAGTACTACTAGCAGTACAAGAGGGAACAAAGCATTGATGATTTCGTGAATATGAGATGCTGGAAAGCTTCGGAGGTTCAACCTGGTCGCCAACCACCTCATTGGCAATGCAATGAATGCGAATCCTTTTCCCATTTGGAAGCTGACACCAGTAAATTGTGAGCTGTTCCTTGAAAATGAATCAAAAAATGAAGTGTTAGGCCTCCTGCAATGTTGACAACAAAGGGAGAAAAACCACAACGTACTACAGGGGGTTGAAAAGAACTGTACAGATAGGGCTGTAACGTGGGGCAAGGTTTGGTTGTTCTTTAAAGGCTGCTAACCCGGGGACCTCAGTTCTGATATCAAAATCCATTCAGAGAAACGGAGTGAAATCTGTTGCCACATACTTCTCCGGTTAACCTGTTCCGCTGGCTGTCGTACTGGTCCTTAAACTACTGGGGTGGAGCTAGTACAGCACAACAGTTAGGATCGACGTGCCTTGCATTTCCGTATACAAGTCTTTGAGGTTATTCTGTAGACCGATCCATGGGTTTCTTTTCTAGAGAGGTTTTTCGTTGCTGCACGGCTTCAAGTCCTAGCCACTATCATGATGTTTCCAATCAAACACATACCATGCCAAATCCTAGAATTAATAGTTCCGTCCAGACCCTGTTTTGAGAGCACCAAGCAAATAAATTTCCCTTTCTGTGAGATGGGTACATTAGATAGAATTCCTAAACATGTACCTGAGCTAGAAGTTAGAGCTGTGCGATTTGTGGATGGAGAAGCACTCACGATACATTAAATCGAATCAGTTTTCTAGATCGGCCACCAATGAGTCGGAACTATCGTCCAAATCCAAGAGGGTATACTCTTGATTAGTAGATGCATCAGAATCGGAGTCGATCGCAGCCCCTTGTGGTATTTCATCCTCAGATTGTGGCCTGGAGTGAGACAACTTGGGCATGACATCCGAGTCTGTCTCCAGAGACTTGGGATTAATACATCCTTGGGCGATTTGGCTGTTTGACTCGGAAGAGACTGAGTTGGCGGCATTGCTGGGCGCATCTGGATGAGAGTATATGTGTCCAACTCCAAGGCCCCATGAGTATCGCATGAACATGTCTCTATCAACAAACCTGATAATATTCAAGTTAACGAACTCGCATGCAATGGAGGAGTGGAAATGAGTAACTGATCTATTAATGTAATATTCCTTCCAATCATGTTTGTCTCCTGCACATTTGGACAATGGCTGTGGTAGCGGTTGACTGTGTGGCTTTGTGGTGGCGGCTGTCGTTTGGTTTGCCTTGCCCTTGCCCTTTCCTTTGACGGCTGCCATGTTCCTTGGCATCGGAAGCTGTTGAGGGGGTTGATACACACGGCCTTCCGAGAATTGGGGAATTATGTGGGATGCCCGAAGAGCGGAGTTGGGGTCAAGAAATACGAAGGCTGTGGGGTCGGAAATTGAAGCGAATCGAAGGCATTCGAGCTCTAGCTTAATGGCTGACCCTGAATCACCCACCCTGTCGTACCAGCGAACCCAAAGGAAGTCAAGTCGCCGCGGTAGAAGATTGAGAGAACCAGGGCCACCATATATGGTGTTGACATGGTAAATGCCCAGGACACGCCCATACACGAATCGGTCTTCAACCTGCATTGGACCTTCATCGGAGTCTATTTGGCGAAGGCACATGATGTTATTGCAGTCAGTGTTTGGAGTGATGACGTCTTGCTCCCGACATAGGTCGTAGGTTGTATAATTGATATGCATCCTGTTGTGTTTGTATATTCTGTCATCCGCTATGAATAGCCGGTCAAGGATTGAGGATGGCACGTCAAGCTCCATGTCGTCACTGTATTTGTTGTGTAGTTCCCGTAGAGCCTTGAGTCTCTTGGTACTGCCTGCACTGTGCCTTGTCTTTATCTCCGAAATCAATACTTGGAGGATTTGAGGAAGTATATGGCATTTAAGTTTGAGGTAGAATTGCTAGAGATTCGTTAAAATGTGAGAATTCTGATCTAGAGGCTAAAAGGTAGCGCAAAACCTACGTTAGTTGCAGGGTCGTTGACGTTGCGTCAAAGAAAGTTGGTGAGGTCAATAGGGATGTGTTGCAACTTGCCGATGGTGTAGGAAAGATCCATGAGTTCTTCGGGGCTGACTTGTTTATCCATGCTTAAGCTTGGTCCTTGGGAGGCAGAGAGAATCCTGTTTTCTATCTGCCTCATCCGAGCTTCACATAGTTGCATTTTGGCCATTTGAATCTCCACCAATTTCCTGTTCGTATGCTGGTATCTCGCCTTTATCTGCTTGTGGAATAGCTCAGACTGCCAGGTATTGTATCCATGTAAGTTTGAGGTAGTTAGGGAAGGATGCTGGAGCTGTCACCGCACCATCTGGGTTGAATAAGAGTCTGTTGTCCCAAACAATTTAATTGTCTGCACGACGTCCCCCAAAGCATGAAACTTGTATGTATTCAGGTTGAGAGTCTTTCTCCTGGGATCTGTCAAGCCGATGTCAGACCAAATAGTAGACATATACATTTCATTTGCGGCCTTGCCTGTAGAATCTTTGTAAGTTGGGCCCTCTGGACAGTTTTTCTGCTTCCGGGATGCTCTTTTGGTCCTGGATCTTGCTTGTTTCTGCGTTTCACGTTTGAGTTCCCATGTTTCAATGGATGAACAGGTCTGTGACAGGAACTCCCTTGCTAAAGCTCCGAGTTTGGCCGTCCACTCCTCCAGCTGCATGACGGTCTGCTCCGTATGTAGCCGGAGCTTAGCGAGACTATGCCACTGGGCCAGACAGAAGAGAAGGCGAAGAATCTGAGAATTGTGCTCCTCTTCAACAAGACCTTCAAAGGCTGCTGGGGCGCACTGAAAGAGCAAGTTATTATCTGCTTTTGGTAAATACTGGTTAACGTACTTGCAATAGGTCTTCGAGATCTCTGGCAGCCAATTGCTTCATTTTGGAGACATTATTGGAAAACTTTTGAATAGTATCCGCTCCAAAGATGGGTACCATACGATATCTGTGGCGACTCTGGCCATCAGTCACAAGTGATGCTTCCAACAAGCTCTGGAACGTACCGAGAATCCAGCATATGAATGGCTCCAGTGGTCGATGATGGGGACTCTAAAATATGTAGTGTATGGATAAAAATGTTCTTCCAAACACCCAGCTCAACCTCATGCATGATGTCTACGACAAGCATTGGGAACAGATCGAAACCATGCTGGGAGAGCCTATCGGAAAATGCATTCTGTAAAGATGGCATGACGGTTTCAGCGCGAAATTAGCGGAACTGAGCTCATGATGCACACCTTGGTTGGAACTAAAGACTGTGGTTGAAGCTTGGCTTCCATGAAAGAACTGTTGATGGATTTGTTGTCTGTGTATATGAGCTTCCGCGCAGTGCTGACCTTTTTGCGATGACTCTGGCTGTCCACTCGTTTCCAAGTTGTCCGATGTTTGTGATCATTGACGAGGCCCAAATTATGAATGTCAACCAGAGGGATTAAGCACCGTGGGCAGGGACATTTCCCGAGGTTTCTTATGCATGCAATGGTGACCCTGCAGCATTGAATATTGGGAATGTTAGCCTATGTTCGTATAACCAATCGACAGATGCACTTTTCCGGGTAGTCTGCAGTGTAAGTAAATATCTGAGGGAAAAATCTTCTCTTTTTCTTGTCCAATGGTGACTCAACAACGATTCCGTGTTCGTATGCTGTTAGGAAGTCGTCATCCAGCAAGGTCCTCCATTGTTTGTGAAAAATTTCTCGTTCGCAGTGCGTATGAAGGGGTTGGGACATATTGTTCTTCTTGGAGCGATCTAATACGAAGTCCTTGAAGCTATCTGGGAGCTATGAACTTCTGCATGAGACACCATAAAGACCTGTAGATAAAGTGGAAGATCTTCACACCTTTAGAAGATAAGCTATCTCCTCCCCAAGTTTAAGACTTGGCTTTCCATGTCTATACTTAGAGTCGTTGCTGAAGAAAAGGTACAGAGGCCACAGCTTTGTGTTTCCAAAAGAGGCCAACATTGTGGCATCAGAGGCAAACATCAAGGTGACAACATGGCGTGGCAAAGAGCAACCAGATTCTAGATCTACATCCTGGGTAGGTGTTTTGTCAGATAGAGACACTAAGTTGATTTGAACATCCTTTACCTGTAGTGCATTATGAGCCTGCAAGAACGCCTCGGAAGTGTATAACTCCCCATACACGTGAACATCTGCATTGTCTGGACCTGCTTGCCAGCGGAGTTCATAGGGAAGAAGGTGGAAATGTTTCATGGAGGACAGGTCCCGCAAGCGACTTTGGATAACGGACATAAGGGGGCGATAATTGAAGTTGGGAACAGTGAAGGGATATGATCCTGGCTTTGCTGAACGCATGTTAAACGGAACGTCGATGGTGATATCCGTAGTCTTCCACAGTGCTGGTTCGGAGTTGAAACTGCCCGGAAACTGGCTGGAGGTTGCATGGAATTCCAGATTGCCCAAGTCTGAATTGTCGTCAAGTGTGCGTTGGATGAAAGTCCAGTTGGCTTGGTGGATATCTGACGGTTTGAAGTCCAGATCACCAATGATTTCGACAAGCTTCTGGAAAGCCTCTTTACTCTTTCCAGTGTCGGTGTCCCAAAACCACTCAGCAAGCAGGTAAGAGTTAAGATTCGGGAAAGGGAAGAGGATCTCTTCCTCGGGTAGAGATGATTCCTTCTGTGGATCTTCCGAACTTGGATCCTGCAGATCACAGCCTAAACCAAAGTTATCTGGGTCATGCGGAGTGGCATCGTGGGACCAGTATCGTTTGTAAAGGCCGAAGTCGTTGATAGAGGTCTCCTGCATCAGAGCCGCCCTCTTGTTCTTCAAAGTGTTCTGGAAACACTTGATGAGCGTCGGCCTATGGCAGTAAAATCTCTGACCTACCTCTGATTCGGATTCTCCTTCTCTGAGAGGGACATTCAATGCTCCCTCACCGTCAATGTCCATGGAATCAGCTGATGGTGAGGTAGTGTTGGATTTGGGTGCATCTAGCGCATTGAAAGGCAGGGTAGCCTGAGGTACAGCTCGAGACCGAATAATCTTGTCGTATTGTTGCAGGCATTGGGACTTGCGCTTAGCCCTGAGACCGCGCCCACTGGCAAGCTTGTGGTCTTCCCCTTCAGAGCCTGCCAAAGATTCATCCTGAAAGGCTTTGAGCTTATGGGTGTGACACAGGATTCGAAACATACCGTATTTATCCCTGGAGAAACACCAGTGTTGCGGTGCTTCTCTGAATCCATAGGCTCAGGTTGGTTGGCAATGGCCTCTAGAGAGCCACTGCCTTCCAAGTCGTTGTCCACTGGTTCCAGGCTTAGCCAGGTTGCTGAAGCCAGGTTCTTTGTCCCCCGCAGTCGCTTGGGCTTGGCAGAATTCCTCTCTTTGGCCTCTGCTAGCCTCTTCTTGAGATGACTCTTGTGTACAGCACAGGTGGATATGTGCTTGCTAAAGCTGTTTGGTTGAAGAAAGTTTTGCCCACATGCACAAGCCTGATGCCAGGTTGAGTCACGGTTGTCGGGAATTTCTGGATGCTTGAGTGGGTATTCCGTTTCGCTTAGCATTGGAGATGATAGCGGTGGGCGCGAGTGAAAACTTTCAGTGGAGGCACAGAGAGGTCTACCATGCATCCATTGCCCTTTAAATGGCTGCAACAGAAGTAGGTCCAAGCTCGGCTATGGGCCCATGCAGGATGGTCAGCGCTCGGCGATGATAGAGGGGAGATAGTTCCTGTCTGACCTTTTGGTTGCTTTAGAGCGCATGTTGGGCTTTTACTCCCTCGCATTTCTATGCTTGGTCGGCCAGCTTGACACAGTTTCGAGTTGGTAGGAGTAATAGTCAATCCTGATCACACAGTGGCTCAGGCGCGTGGGGCGGGGACAACATGTTCCTACTAGTAGTCACTGAGTCCGAGATTGGCTGATCCCGAGTCCGAGGTTGGCCGATCCCGAATCTCTGTTTCCACGTTTGGACGTGAACCGGCCTAACTTCATGCTCAGATGACAGAAATACGGGATGATACTAGACAAGATTTCGATGGCATGGAAGACCCCGTTTAATTTGCTGTCCAGTGCGACGCAAGCTGGACGACAGGGAGTGTGGAACAGTGCAGGCAGGGCTACATTTGGAGGGTTTGACGTGATTCTATTCCGCCGGTTGCCAAGTCTTCTGGGGAACGCCTTTAAAGCTTATACTCAGACAAAACCAGGGGAAAGAAATGAAGAGGTGGTATTTGGGAGGAAGTTGTATGAGCAGTTTACAGATGTAGTAATTCTGAAAGGAACAGGTAAGGAACCAAACTCTTTTTGCATGTAAGAGGCTCACAGTTTTATTAGGTTCGTGTGTGAGATCCTGTATGGAATCAGTTACTGGAGAATCTGCGACACAGTAGAGTAATGCACCAAGACCTCGCTGTTCTCTGCTGGATAGTGAGTTGAAGCAGGAAGATGAAAGATTAGAAAGGATTGTTTGTGGCGGACCAGTGTTTCAGGGGGTAGGCAGTGGTTGGCATTGGTTGGCATCGTTTGGCAGCGGTTCCAGCTCACCAACGAGGCATGGCGTGAGGAGTGTAGCGGTGTAATAGTTCATTATTGGGCGTGGACAACGAGGTGAGGAGTGTACTGTCTAGGATAGGATAAGCTGTGTCGACTCCTGGTACGAAGTCAAGACCGGGCGTGTCCATTTGTATCCGGAGTCATGGCACAAGCCTGTGCGCAGGCGGCGCGAAGTGTGCTGAAATGTTTGTTGTTGTTTACTGGAAAGGGCGAATGTTACCTATGTAATATGGAGGGAAGTGGGCTCATGAGGGCATGCATTGATGAGCATTGATGGGCATTGATGAGCATTGATGAGCATTGATGAGCATTGATGGGCATTGATGGGCATTGATGGGCATTGATGAGCATTGATGAGCTTCTTTCCAGAAGTAGACACCGTTCATTTGCTACCTCATCACCCAAAACAGTACCTATGACTTTTACCGAGAAACGTACGTTCAATTTTGTGACAAGTCGAGATGTAGACTGAATATATGTTATATATAGAACTCACTGTACTTAGCAGTGATTCGGTCTTTTCCTGCCAGTTATCCAGTAAGTTAATTTTTCGACTCGGAGAGGACCTGTGATGACGGATGGCCCTAAGTCATGGTGGATCATCTCAAGCAAAGTTATCACCAATACTGGACTGATAATGGAGTTCCTGGTGCCCAGGGGAAACCTTTCGACATCTTTTATCAGCGAAGTACCTTGCGGGCATGGGTGAAAACTTCAGACCATGTATGGAATCTGGCAGAGGAGCATTCAATGCACCCTCGTCTTGGGTTTAAAGTTCGGTTATTTGAAGGGAAGTGGATTGGGTCAGGAAACAGCCGATATAAATGACTGAAAACCATAATTGAAAAAGGTAAACATCGAACTATGAAAGGGTACTGTGTGTTACTGATGGGGATTGGGATGGCAGGACCGTCAGTGACAAGCTCTTCGCAATTGTTGGCTCCCATCCAAAATGGTTGGGTGCTGGATCTTTTGAAGAGGTGGGACACACAGCTTTCATTGGGCCCTAAATTCCAGAGTGCCACAGGTGTCAAAATCCTGCAGGTACTTTTGGGTAAGGAGGGCGTGGTCCAGATTATCCCCGAAGTACAGGAAGCAAGCCAATGTCTTACGTTCTTCGAAGTCGAAAGGGAGGGTTTGAAACAAAGTTTTAGGACATTGTATCTGGATCTGGTGGAAACGGAACAACCCCTTGAGTTCTGGGACATGCTTTTGAACATGAAGATGTCGGACTCGGAGCTTTGGGTGGTTGATTTTCTGATGCAGCGGGACATGTTTCTGCAGCGGGAGTGTGTTTCAGATATGAATTTCCTCCTTGGTTGCATCGATCTCTATGGCACGAAACGTGGACTGCTTGTGTGTGGATATCAACTGCCATTCCAGGAGGACGACAGGACAACCACGACGAGATGGAGCACGACCTGGACCCTCCCGGGGAGTATTTCACACCCGCACATGGATGGGTATGGAGACCAGGCTGTGATCGTTCACACATTCAGTGTTAAGTTATGGTTGGTGTGGCCCCCAACATTGAAGAATTTCAAGGCGATGACGCGGCACCAGTTCAAAGTAACCAGTGTAGAAATGACCCTGCATCTCATCGACCAGTTGGAGGGCATAGAGGTGCTCGTGTTGGAAGGAGAGAAAGAAGTCGGATTTTATCATCGACCAAACATGATACACGCATGCTTATCATTCACGGAAAGTCGCCATTTCGGGTTTTATTGTCATTCTGTGTCACAGTTCGAGCAATCGGCAGTGGTACTGGATATGGCGGTGAAGTGGTTGAAGGAACTTGATTCACGGACGACGTGTCACACAGAGGTTGAAGAGGAGGGAGACCGGATGTTGGGAACTATCGAGAAGTGGAAGTTGGTAGCAAACAAGGCGAAAGAAAAGAAGGAGGGTTCCAAAGGAAAGGGTCAGGGAAAGGGAAAGGGAAAGGGAAGGGTGGAGAAGGGTCGGTCAGTGGACATCGAGGATAGGATTTTGAATAAAAGTTCAGAATGGGAAGCAGTCATGGTAGGGGTGAAAAATTATATCGCTACTACATTCAGCAAGTAGTATGGATAGTAGCGCACCATGTGCGTGTGTTGTTAGTTCCTGGATGCGATCAACACGAGCTGATAGTAAGTGAGTGTGTGGGGGAGGCTAAGCACAATGGTGATGAGCGAGGAAAGAGAAAAGATAAGATATAAAGTCACTGGAACAGCTGCATGGGGACTCACGACCAAGTCTGGCGGAGAAAGAGAGGTGAAAAAGCCGCGTTCACTGCCTAAAAATAGGCAGTTCCCGGAATTCTCCCGCTTCTCCAAGTCCTGGTCACAGAGAAGGAACCAATACTATAGGAGTTCTGTTTGGAAAAGTGGGAGCGCAGGACGTTCTGTACCCCGTGTCCAAGATGAAGAGGGCGAGCAGTTGGTGCGGGATTGAAAGCTGCTATTTATATATGTTTGTTTCAAAGTCGGACAATGTTGCGCAGGAACCTGCCCTAATTTTGCGGTACTGAGAGTCTGCATGCAACTATGGTTAGCGCTAAAACATTCCTTTAAAATGAGCTACTTACCGATTGACTGAAAGTAGAATTGTAGGAAGAAATCAT
>ML210489.1:0-17289 GCA_004369085.1 Coprinopsis marcescibilis | reverse complement strand
GGGTAAGTCACTCCACCTATCTTCCGGCCACGGCAGTCGTCCATGCTCACACACACACTGCACTTAGATCCACTGGAGTTGGTGATTTCGGTCAACAGGGAATCGACCAGTTTGTTAAGCAGCACACTTGCCGCCAAGTTTGCCAAGAGTTAGGCTTCCCCGTTCTCGCACTTGCTGCTTCCGATGGTGGAAACAACTCTGACTCAAGTGGTGACGAAGACAGCGATGCTGCCCAGGGACTTGGAGGTGACGACATTGGCCTGGACTGAGTCTTCCTCTGCCTTTCCGCAGCCACTTGGCACTAGACTTTTCTTAAATTGCACGTTTTTTCGCAAAATAATTTATAAATGTCACCCGGCTTTGCGTGAGGATTTCCGAGTACTTTCCACCCCCACTCACCCTATTTCTACTACTTACACTACTATCTATGCGACCCTAATAGTACTATCTCCAGTGGCAAAGTGTGGCTGTGGCTGATGGGAGTTGCTCGCGCACGAAATTTCATCCACGACGCTCCTGTCAACCGTACCGGAACAGCCTCTTTGACCTTCTCTTTTCGAGGTGGGTATGTTTTAGAAAATTGTTTGCATCAAGAAATCTGGGAATGCGGACTATTCAGCGGTCATAATCGAGCTTGTTGGAACAACCAGATTCGACAACAGCACTGCTGAAAGCACTTGGGAATGCTTGGTAGATGTGTCGGAGATCTCTGGACAGGGGTTGCAACCGCCGGGCCGTTGAAGGCAGTCGCTGATCGCCGATTCAACGTTGCAAACAAGTTGAGAACCACAGTAAATCTCGACACGGCGCTCTGTTGAATGGCCGTTGAATGGCCGTGAGAGCGTGTCCCTTGTTCATCACACACGGCCATCGCCACCTACCCGCTGTAACCCCCAACTCCCCTGACATTCTGCTCTCCCTGTTACACATCCTGGATGGCTTCTACTCACGTTTGCGAACACTGTCAATGATCTTTTACAACTCGCCAAGGGCTTAATAGCCACAGTCCAACACAATGCAAACAAAAAATGGTTGAACATGAGTTATCGATGAGAGGCTACGCATTGCAGGAGCAACAAAATCTGAGGACAATGGTTGCCCAAGCATCCTTGGGAGGTAAGTGATATTGGTTTCAATGCTTTTCAGAGGAGCTGTTGCTGACTTAGAGTCCATCGGTTGCCAACAAAGCAGCGGCAGGGTCCAGCAGCTTTGTCAAGCCACAAGCCCACTGCTCAACAACAAGCTGCTCTACCTCTAGCGCGCTCTCAGCCCTGAGCTGGGCGTTCTGGAGCCTCAGCGGCACGCATTGTAGGCCAGAGCTCTGGCTCCAGTGGTGCAGCAGGTAAGGCTTTCAAACACCCTGTCACGATTCAGGTAGCCTAATAAGGAAATTAGGCCCTCAATTAGCTGCTGGAATACCTGTTGTCGCTCTGCAGACCCCAGGAGTACCTGCCGTCACTCTGCAGACCTCAGGATTACCTGCCGTCGCTCCCCAGCCTTCTCCCCATGCATATCTCCCCCAGGATCCTGCACGATTGGGCACAGGGCCAGTACTGCCCACCGAACACCGTTTGGCCAGCGCCAGTCATCTTCCTGTGGCAAATCCTATTCAGCTACCCCTGGCTGGTGCAGACCGTCGCTGCCCACCAGATGCATTGCATCCAGGAGGACAGCCTCCAGCAGCAATTGCTACCACGACCCGCTCTGCTTCTGCTTCTGCGCCTGTGTCTTCCGCCATTCCTGCCCCGATCCCCACTCCCCAATATACATTTTTCAACCGCCCACAACCACTATGGGTGCCAGAGTTCCCAAATCATCCCCGAAATGATGATTTCTTCACCCAATATCATCCGTTCTCCACAAATCCTCATCGTCATGAACGATTTGAGGATTACCGCCGTCAACATCACGAGAACCCTGTTTGACGAGTGGACCCCAATCCCTGGCATCCGTTCCTTACTAGGACCGACTTTGACGTCTCCAAACTCGCACTCGACTGCTGTCTCAACCAGTCACAGATCGCCTCCTTCCTTCGACTTTTCGACCATGTCAAAACCAATGAAGATGAGATCACTATCAAAGATTACCATACTCTCGAGGGCTACTGGAACTCTGGTGCCGCTAAGTTGACAAAGGTAGGTGGGGTACCATGTTATTCACAATTTACATCACCTATGGTACATATATGACATTCATACAATACTTTATTTAGTTTGAGCCCGAAACGGTGAAACTGGTTTACAAGAATGAAGTTCGAGAATATACTTTACAATACCGACCACTCAAGGACTGGGCTTTCGACCTGGTGAAGGATCCCCTGCTGGCGCCGTTCTTTGAGTGGGATGCTCGCAAGCTATTCAAGTATGATAAGGCAAGCAACAAGTGGGAGCATTTCATCAATGAGCCATGGACAGCCGACAAGTTGTGGGATTTCCGGGTGTGTGTATGTGACGGTACGTCTCATCGAGATGTACTTTTGTCCTAGGTTGCTTTTCCATACACAGTTGTTGACACATATCCAGTCATCATTGCCAAAGGAGGGCAAGCCTCTCCCTTTTATCTTTTACTCGGACAAGACACAGCTCTCGTCCTTTGGGACTGTCAAGGCATACCCTGTTTTTGTCCGCCTTGCAAACCTTCCAATTGTAATTCGCAATGGCTCAGAGGAGTGTCTCGGCGGTGGACGTATTGTAGCCTGGCTTCCAATTGTATGTGATTCCTCTTTGATAACATCTGGAACATGGTATTAAGCCTGATGCACCCATTTTGGTCCAGGTTGAGGAGACAGAGGAGGATACTGGTACGACTGCTTTTGCCAACCACAAGCAGGAGCTCTACCATGCTTGCTTGAGGGTCCTCTTTAGAAGTATAGCATATGCTTCACACCATGGCTACCATGTTGTTTGTGGTGATTTTATCATCCGCCATCTGTTCCCAGGCATTCTTATTGTGTCTGCTGATTACGAGGAGCAGTACGTAAATTCTTCTAACTGGTGGTAGTATCATACTGAAGAATTGTTGTGCATGGTCTTAGGTGTATCATAGCCCTGATACGTGGGGTTAAGGGCAAGTGCTTGTGCCCCGTTTGCTTGGCAGATATAGCGAAAGTGCTAAAACTCATGGAGGGCCACCAAACTTGAAATGTTGAGGATACAGAGAGGCGTGTAGACCATGCTCTTGGACTGTCAGCAACTGCTGCCAATGCCTATCTGGCAGACCAGTCACAATGTCCTGTCAAAGTAGGTTTCATGAACTTGAAAGTCCTTATACTGCTAACTTACTTCTGTAGAGCGCCTTTGCGGATCTTGACCGCCGGGGCACAGATGTTTTTGAAGCTCTGTCCTGGGACAGGCTTCATGCTTACGCCAATGGCTTGGGTGCCAAGCATATCTGGACAGAGCTGTTGCAATTTATCAAGGATAACTTTGATAAGAGTGCTTGGGTTGAACTCACAAGGCAGCAAGTGCTTTTAATTGTCTGTCAGCATCAATATCTCATGTTCAACATTTAGCGCCCACACATTCCCTGAGTACAGTGGTTTATACCACTTCAACAAAGTTCTGAGCACCAAGTTTCAAGATGGGAATAAGAATGAAGCAATGATGAAAGTGAGACTCATTCAAGCTGCATAGGCTATAGCTTGGCTTTTGGTTGCTAATTCATTCTTTGTTAATCTTAGATTGCCATTTTCATTGCTGTTAACTTGGTCGAGAACCAAGCAGTTAGCGAGAGTGACTCTAGTGGCTCTGAAGATGAATCTGGCCCAGAATTGGATGAGGGTGGTGATTCTGAAGGCAATAATGCAGAAGCTGATAACTCAGATGATAGTCAGGCTTCTGATACCCATGCTCCTTGGAAGGTACTGTTACGACGCAAGGCGAATGATACGCCTTTGTCGCCGAACGATAGTTAACGATAAGGTCAAGACGAGAGATCGTCGAGACAAGCGAGTTGAACGAGTAAGTCGAGACGAACGAACGTCAAGACAATAGAGTTTCAGGAATGTTCGAGTGAGACGATCCGTCGACGAGAAGACTAACAAAAGTCTTATTCGAGAACTATCGAGTGACAAGTAGGAAACGAGATTGAAACTAAAGTACAACTACCAACTATGGTAAGTATATATATACATTTCTTATCTCTTATCGATGTAATCGATAAGTTCCATCCGTTATCTTCTACGTCATATCCTAATATACCTTATCTACCTAAAAATACTCTTGAAGATCCGGAAGATCAATAAGAAGTATCTACCGATTCATAATCAAACAGTCCCAATCTTCGGAAATAATCGGCCTGTATTTCAAGGCATTCGTCAACTGTCAACACGTATCTGTCTTCATGTTCCACCATTGGAGATGGTGTAACAGGTACGGTTCGAAGCTTTGCTGCACCTGATCCGGGCATTTTCAGTTCTGGACATCCTTGCATCACTTGAGAACCACACAGAGGATACACTCCACCAAGTCACAGAGGCATTGAGTGTGTTTCAGACCCAGCTGGAGGTGTGTATGCTCATTGCTGTTTAGATACTTAATGATCTAATGTACAATTTTAGGCCTATATTGAATACGAGGGGCCTGGTGGCAAGAATTGGGTCTTTCCAAAGGCTCACACACACTGCCACATGGTCCGTGATATACTTCTCAAAGGTGCAACACGGAACTACAACACCAAACCTAATGAGAGTATGCACCGTCTGCTCAAGTCTTTCTACCAGCATATGACAAACTTCAAGAACTTTGACAAGACAGTGAGAACCCTGCACTATTCTCAGATTATCAACCTTGAGCACTGGAAATATGTTGCAAGCTTCATACAAAGCCGGATAGATTGGTATGATGGTAAAAGTGACTACCTTGATACGGCCAACACCCCCGAACCATTTTCCCGACACACCTGGCAGTAATTTTGAGGACGATGTCACTGGATCCGACAAGGTCACAGGCTCAGTTGTCTATGAAGTTACAAAGACGACCAAACGTAGGATCAAAATCAAGGTCTCTGTCGAGTATGACTTTGGGACTATTTTGTTTGGTTCACCTGACGGTGGTCGAATATCAATTGCCAAGTTTGCCTCCATCTTGAGTGATGATGGGCTTACTAGTGACATGGGTACCCTACTCAAGACATTTGTGAAGAACAGCCCAGTGCCTGTGGTGCGCATTAACTTGAATTCTTCCTCAACTGTGGTGTGTTTTGATTTGTTGATCTTATTAACAACTTAAACATAAATTCTCGGTTTAGATTTGACAGTTTCGTTTTCTCCGAGTGCTCTATGAGTCAAAGGTTACTTGGGAATCCCAAACTGATATTCTGCAGTGCACCAAACAGTGGTATAAAAAGGGTGCACGTCGTGATTCGGTTATGGTTGATGTTGAGGGTGTACCGGAATTTGGACGGCTGTTATCCCTCTTCACACTTGAAGTCCAAGAATCATGGCCAGGCCAAGCGCATACACCATTAGCACTGGTCAAGCTTTATGACCACCCAGTATCCAATGAGGAACGTGCCACAGACAAGAGGCTCGGACTTCATCGCGTGCGTCATCAATTGGGAGCACAGCCACGGATTATTCCAGCTCATGCCATCATCTGCGGCTGCCTCTTGACCCCTACCAACGACGACGAAACACCAGACGATGCATTCGTCTTTGATATTCTGGACTCGGACATGTACTTCCAAGTCAGGGACCTCCAAAAAGCATAGACTCTTTATGGTAAGTGCTATTTTTGGTGTTCTTGACATGAAAGAGTAATAAGACATCCTCATCATTTTTAAAACTAGTTTTTCCACCCCTTTTAGGTACCCAGAACATTTGAATGCTATTTCTTCCTTCCTACTCGCTCTTGCCATGTCTTGCAGTTGTGCCCACGAAGGCCCCGGGGTCCCTGTACCTTTTTTCGGTGCTAACGCGCGCAGAGCAATGCTGATAGATGCTAACGAGGACATGTACGCCAACAACGAGCCAGATCCTCCGGAAATGCAAGCACCGCCAGCACCAGCACTGCAAGCTCCACCAGAGCCAGCAGAACAGCGTCCTTTCAATCCACTGCTTGCATTGATGCAGCTGACAATCCTTGCAACAACGCAAGACATTCTAACAGGGAGGGCTGACTTTAGCACAGTACGCTGCAGCCATATTCTGCGATTGCCTCAACTTACTGATTGGCTTTGACTTTTTTAGACATTAACGAAAGCACAGGCTACGATTTCGAGCCTGGAGGGCTTTATAAAAAGCCTTCAGCTTGAATATGAGGCGGTCAAAACGCAAAATCGGCACCTTACAGTCGAGCTCGCCCTGTTCAGGGTTGACCCCTCCAAGGAGAACTTGAAAGCTCTGCTCAATCCTTCGCAATCAGCAAAGAAAATTCGGACTTCGGATGACAGCACGATGCTGTGTCGGCAACTAATCTTTCTCCGTGATCTCCATCTCAAGGCATCTGCCTTTCTCCACCCGTTACCTCCAGACAATGCAGAGGAGCACCCCGATCGCTTCAAATCAACCGAACGGCGACGCCTTGGCCAAACGGCTGAGCTCTACGAGGTACTCCCTGTGACCAGCCATACCCTTCTGCTCACTACACCACTTTTCCGAGACAATGTGGGGAGTTTTTGAAATTATCTATGGCACCTACTAACAATATTGATTTAGATGATGTCAACATACCATGATACTCGCCGTATCATCCTCAACAACATCCGTGCTAAGGTAGCTTACAGGGTGTTCAATTTTTTGAACCCAACACCTGGTATATACGATGCTGATCAGGGAAATGCTCGTGCAGAACATGCTGACTTTCGAGCTTTCATCAAGCCACTGCCTAGCACACGCAACCCCACCAAGAACTCGCTGTACCGACCCAGCATGTTCCCAGAATGCCAGCAGCAGACAGCCGATCAGCTTCTGTGGTGCAACTGGTTGGGCTGGGTGAGTTGTCTCCTTGTTCGCTCTTTTTGCATCAATCTAACCCAGTAAACAGCTCCTTCGTGGAACGGTTTTTGGGCCAACATCAGTTCCAAACCCGCAAACAGGAAAAGGGGGCAAGATTGCCACGAACAGCACCGGTCACCTCTGGGGGTTGAATGCCCTTACACCAGGGTTCATCGCATTCAGCGTGGTTGCGGTAAGCAAGTTCTGTTGAAATATACCATTACCTTCACTGACTAACTCATTTAGACCATCTTCATTCACTCCTCCAACAACAACTACGCCGAGATTGGACCCGATTCCCATATCAACTATGCAACAATCTATTCCTTCATCAAATGCTACATCATGGAGAAACTCAGGGAGAAGGATACCTTTATGGGGGAGACGATTGCTTTCCTTTCTGACATTGTCTTCAAAGACCTCAAGAAGAAGCATGGTGGCCTCGACGCGAGGGACAATGTTGAAGATGCTATTATGGAAGGTATGGCAGACCTGAGCCTTAGAGCTCATAACTCAGAAGCCAACACCAACGATGATCGCGCTGGTGGCGATCACAGCTCTGGCCACATCAATGCCAATAACAGCAACTTTGTGCTTGTTAACGGCACCAGCAACCAGACTGCCAATGATGACGATATCGATAGCAACGCCAATGCGAGTATGGACGAACATTTTGACTATATACCCAAACATCGCCTCTCGATGGACACGCTTGATCAACGACCACAACTACCTGCCATTCCACCACCACAGGCCCTTGGTCCGCCACCAACACCACCACAGACCCTTGTTCTGCCACCAACACCACCACAGGCCCTTGGTCCGCCACCAACACCACTACTTCATCTCCCGATGCAAACCTTGGGGGCTGCTGTATCCAATCCAACTGGTCCTGGGGCTGGCGGGGTTGGTGTTGCAGTCATGCCGCCTAATCACGAAAATGACGACAGCACAAATATGAACACTGGACACCTACCAGCACTATCCAAAGGCAAGAAAAGGAAAGCTGTAAAAGGTGCTCCACCCACTCATCGTTCGAATCGCATAGGGAGCTTTTCGCAGCAAGAGTAGTGCCACCTCACTCGGATGATTGGAGACTGGACACTTAGTCACTTGGCCCACTCTTCTTTGTTTTCTGTTACTCCTTTATCCACATGAGAACCTGACTGTGTCGCATTTCCGCTTACCACTACACATCTGTACATTGTACCTGCCGCTATCTTGCACATATCATATATTATCATGCCTTGAAACTGCAACAGGTTTGATCGGAGTTTAAACTAACTCTGCTTTCAGCTGTAACTGTAGGAAAGCCGTGCGGAGTTGCAATGGATTGCAATTGCGCCTGGTGTCTTCCGACATTTGGGGAAGTCTATCCTGAGGCAAATTGAAAATGGATACGTCTACTGCTTTATACATAGCCTGGAACGGGAGCAAGACCACACGTTCACGTTCAATGTCCAGGCAACGGAGAGCAGCCCAATCTGGGTGGATTGCATTCGCATATTGTCTCCATCTACAAACTTGGCCTACCATGCAACCCTGTCCAACTACAGTGTACTCGCTCCCATTTCCGACCGAAGCCTGTGTTTCGGCCCAGGCTGGGAACTCAACAAAGAGGCCTTCCCTTTCTATGGCATAAAAATGAGGGGCTACATCCACTGACAGATAGCTAATGATAGGGACCCATGTCATCTGGACCAGCATAGCCTTAACTTACTTACAATTCCTCCAATTGCGAGCCACATATACCCTAGACAATGGACCCCCACAGAGCATTACTGCTCTTGGCTTTCGTCACGACATCGGCACCTACACTCTCTTTGAGACGGAAAAAGTCCCTCGCAGTCTCCACCACCTCAAAGTGGTGTATGAAGGATTCGACGCACCTTTGATCTTTGACTACTTACTTATTGCAGATGGGGACATCTTCAACCGGCCACCCAGAGATCTTGATCCAGAGTTGGATGGACTCGGCGTTGACCCAGTCCCAAGCGAAGCACCCAAGATTGACGCACCTCCATCTGACTCGACAACAGGCAAAACCAGAACGGCCATTGGACATATAGTAGGAGGGGCCATTGGTGGTGTCGCATTCTTGCTATCCTGGTGTTACTGCTGGTGGTGTGGGTTTTGCGCAGACGCAAGCAGCGGAGGAAAGTGCCGGAGGCTCCATTAGAAGGAGAGATGGATGCATTGCCTGCAGAGGTGGTTTTGGGTCTTCAGGCCTATATAGTAACTCCCTTTGATCCCTCCCGGCTCTACCAGTCCAAAAGCAACAGTTCTGACCCAGAGGCTGACTGCAGTCAGTCTCCGATAATATTGTCGTCACCTCATCCTATTTCACCAAACCTTCGCGACATCGTATCATCTCCCAAATCTCAGCCCGCTGGAGCTCATACTAATACCCTATTATCGGAAACAGCAGTCCGCCAGGACAGTGGTATTCGCTTCACTTCACCGAATCCCGACAATTCTCTCCCTCCTGTCTATACTCCCATTTGAGGTCATACTGCATTCTTGTTTTAATAAATATATGCTTGTCTTCGATGCAAAAGATAGCTAGTAGTGGTGGCGTTGGAACGTCGGCCCCGACCCTTTCGGCCCTGGCTCGTGCGCGGGAAGATGATAACTTACAATGACACATACATAATCCGGATCAAACACGTCGGCGGTGTCGTTCTGTCCTTTATGGTGTCCGTTTTTCTCCTTGATACCGATTCCACAACGTTCCGTGTTGCTGCATGCGTTCCATGATGCAAATATCACATGTCAAGTTCGAAAGACTTTTGCTTTCAACATCGTGTTGAGCAAGCGTTGAGACGATTCCTGCGAACTTGAAGGCGTGGGCAGGCAGGCTGTCTGATGTGATTCAGGGCACACCAACGGTGACCGGTGACCAGGTCAGCATTTAGCTCATTATAAGACCCTAATCGTTCACAATTACATACTATTACTAGGTGTATACCTGCTCAAACCGCTGCGTCGTACTCAATGTCTGGCTAGATAGACGCCCAGGGCTATGCTACGGGGGTTAGTGGATCGAACCCTGGGGGAGTATGACGCTTTACTAGGAGATGACCAGCCGGGTACGGGTGGCAGCTGTGGGAATTAGGGAGACAGAGAGATGGTTTGAACGCAGTGGATGAAGTCTTGAGCCTTCATGGCAAATACTGACCCCACAATGCATAACGCAGCCTTTGTTACCTCTCCATATATTCATCATACCTGCCGGTGGTATGGGACGGGACGTCGATGTACTCGCACCTGTTAAACAAGCTGTTCGCTTACATCGCGTTCTCGCAGCCGAGGATCCCGCGACCTTCGAGCGTCCTTTATCCTCGTCGTGTTACAGGCTGAAGCGTCGCACTTGAGCGTGGTTTCCGATGCTATGAAACCGACTGAAGAAGCCATTGCTATTCGGCTGGACCTGGTCAACGACAGTCCTGCGGCATACCGACTCCCGCTGTCCACTTCACTTACCAACTACGCCTACCTCAGAGCCTGGGACGCAAGCGAGATGCCAAGCAATTTCAGAAGGAAAGTGAAAGGATCAAGTCGGGGGGAACATAGTTTGCTATAGTCACTAAACCGATAGCAGAACAGCTCAGTTGACGTTCCTAATGTATTGACGTTCGGGTGACCAACAGAGTTTCCTGTCTATATTGTGATCATCTTCTTGAAGTTGCTACTCCTTGGCGGTCATCGGGGTGTCATTTCAACAGGCACGGACTCTGATTCAGACTCAATCGTGATAGTGTGGATACTTAGGCGCTCATGATAACAATGCATTATTAGGTCTCATGTGACGTTCACAGGTGACATTCGTCCTGATTCCTTCTCGGGCAGATAACCGTTCAGCGTTCTCCGTGCCTTGGTTGTTTCCGTTCGCCTAACTGCTACCTGCTACCAGGATTGCCGGTCTGCAATGTCCCGGCGGAGAATTGTTACCATCGACGATAACCATCCAGACATCAGATATGAAGGGTCTTGGGAGTTGGATAATCAAGAATACGAGGGTATTTTTACATTTGGGAACTATGGGGGCACCCAGCATCGCACAAGCGGTCAAGGATCCATTTCGTATACATTTGAAGGTTCATGGTGCTCCTGAATTCTTCATTGATTGAAAGGTTGACCTGGTCTTACATAGGAAATGGAGCTGGGTTCTTTGGAACCAAACTCAACGGCAATGACACAATTGGAAATACATCTTGGCAGTGTATTATCGACGGGCAGGCCATTTCACCACCGTGGAACATGGGTACCATTCAAAATGACTATGCCTACTGCAGTGGTGGACACCTCGAGTTTGCAACTCATACTCTTACAATCAATGTTCGAGCCACAGAAAGCGCGCCGATCTGGTTGGATCGCATCGAGATCTCTCCTTCCGACAACACCGCGGACCATGCTACACTAGCACTATCTAGCTACAGTGTAGTGGTGATGGCAAACGACACCAGTCTTCGGTATGGCCCAGGCTGGCAATTCGGGCCTGACAACTTCTCCAAGTTCACAAATATTCCGAGTAGCTTCCTGGAGTTGGAATTTATTGGTGAGCACCGAGGCCTTATCATTTCGAGTCGAAGCAACTAATACAATGAGTACCAGGAACTCAGGTCATCTGGAGGGGAATAGCAATACCCAATCAACCCAATTCTCAGTCTCGCGCCACATACATCTTAGATGATGGTCCTCCAACTGAATTCACCATTCTTCCGCGCGCGCAGAGCTACGGGCAGTACATCCTCTTCGAAACTGAGAAGCTGCCCCGGAACCGACATAGGCTCAAAGTCGTATACGAGGGGTTTGAAGCACCTTTACTGCTCAATTATCTGTATATCAAAGACGGCGACATCTTTGACCGAGATCCGCGCACACTGGGACCGGATTTGGATGGGCTTCGAATTGACGCTATCACAGGGGATGGCTCTACCTCGAAGCCGTCTATTGGCGTAATTGTGGGAGGAGTAATCGGTGGGGTTGCCTTTTTTTTCCTGATAGGAGTATTGGGAACATGGTTTCTACGCATACGAAGGCAAAGACGCGAGAGGGTCGAGTTGACGTTCCATATTGACACCCCACCCTTTACTGCAGGCTCTCCAGCTGATGTTGCAGGAGCACAACTATACCCCAACGAAGCTTTCAACCCCTACGACGGACATGGTACGAATCCACCGATGACCCAGCCATTGAACGGGGCAATTTCGCACTACACCGGCCCGCACACATCTTACGCTCACCAATCTTTGCCAATTGCCGCCCACACTTCAGTATCCCCTAAGGCACAGCTCACCAACGCACACCCATCTCCTGGACCTGCATACTTCGAGGACAGCGGTATTCGATTCAGCGATCAGAATGTGGCTCCTCCTGTCTATACAAATGATTAGTTATTGTCCAACGACCCTATGATCAGCCTACCCCCTTTATCAAAATATATCAGGAATAGTACAAGTCATATGTATTGTGGCATAGTCTGATCCTCATTTATCAATGTGCTTCCCCGTACGCAGTACGTTTCAGGCTGACGTACACTCCTATCAAATGCCTTACGCTTCTCTCCCAAAGCCCAAAAATGATGCAGGGACCCTCATTGAGCTTTCGATGACCCATGTATAATAGGAAACTAGTGACAGCCAAAATGACGAGCTTCCTGTCTAGATTGTTATGAATTTGTGACTTACTGATGGTCACTGGGTCTTCCTTCCACCAGGCACGATCACCGCAGGCGACTCTGATTTATATTATGCTGTGACAGTCCTCTGCGCGGATAGGCGCTCGTAATCATAGAACCATTATGAGGTCTCATGTGACGGATCACACAGTGATAATCGCCCTGAATCTTTCCCTGGCTGATATCCGGTCAGGAACCAGCGTTTCTTTCAGGGCCTTGGTCATTCCCCTTTGCCTAACTGTTATCCTCACTGTCAAGGTTGTTGGTCTAAGATGTCCCGGTTGAGATGGGCTAGCATAGACGATGACCATCCAAACATCAACTACGTAGGGCCCTGGGAGTTGGACAACCAAGAATACGATGGAATCTTTACTGTTGGGAACTACGGGGGTGGACAGCATCGTACGAATGGCCAAGCGTCTATTTCGTATACATTCGAAGGTTCCAGTACTCTCGAGTCCTTAATGAACTGAAACGCTGACCATACTCTCATTCGTAGGACGTGGAGTTATTGTCTCAGGAACAAAATTCAACGGGAATGGCACAATTGGAAACGCAAGTTGGCAATGCATTATCGACGGGCAGACCATTGCACCACCCTACGATAGGAGTTTCATTCAGAATGACTATGCCTACTGCAGCGCCAGCGACCTCCAGGATGCAACTCATACTCTCACAATGAATGTTGGTGCCAGCGAAAGCACGCCGCTCTGGTTGGATCGCATCCAGTTCTTTCCGACCGTCAACACCGCGTACCATGCAACACTATCTGGCTACAGCGTGGCGCTGATGGTCAATGACACCAGTCTTCGGTATGGTCCAGGTTGGCAATTTGGGCCTGACGGCTTCTCGAAGTTCACAAACATCCCGACTAGCTTCTTGGAGTTGGAGTTTATTGGTATGCATTGCATCCTGATCATTCCGAAGCGGACACGTTGGAAGCGGCTAACACAGTAAATACTAGGAACCCAGCTCATCTGGAGAGGAATAGCGATCCCCAACCAGCCCAATTCACAGTCTCGTGCCACATACACCTTGGACGATGGTCCTCCAACTGAATTCACCATTCATCCGCGTGCGCAGGGCTATGGGCAGTACACACTCTTCGAAACCGAAAAGCTTCCCCGAAATCGACATAGGATCAAGGTTGCTTATGAGGGGTTTGAAGCACCTCTACTGCTCAATTATCTGTATATCAAAGACGGCGACATCTTTGACCGAGATCCGCGTACACTGGGACCGGATTTGGATGGGCTTCGAATTGACGCTATAACAGAGGAGACCTCTACCTCGAAGCCGTCCATTGGCGTAATTGTGGGAGGAGTAATCGGCGGGGTCGTGTTTCTTGTCCTGATGGGAGTATTTGGAGCGTGGTTCCTACGCATGCGAAGGCAAAGACGCGAGAGGGTTGAGTTGGCGTTCCATGTTGACACCCCACCCTTTGCTGCAGGCTCTCCAGTTGATCTCGCAGGAGCCCAGCTATACCCCAACGAATCTTTCAACCCCTACGACAGCCACGGTACCACTCCACCTATGAACCAGGCATTCAACAGCTCAATGCTACACTATACCGGCCCGCCTACATCTTACGCCAACCCATCATTGCCAATTGTCACTCACACTTCAGTATCTCCCAAGGCACAGCTTGCCGCCAACGTACACCCATCTCCTGGACTTGCATATCACGAAGACAGTGGCATTCGATTCAGCTCGGCACACGATCAGAATGCAGTCCAGGTTCCTCCTGTCTACACAAATGATTAGTCGTTGAACATTCAGTGGCCACAATAGTTGCCTGGTCACCTACCCCTTCATATATCGGCATGTTCTTCTGATTCTCGCAACGGCACAACAGTTACTCTCAAACATATACGTCTTTGCATTGTAAAGAGACCTCTGATTTTACTTTGCTTGTCATCATATATCTCGTATATATCGCACAAAGTTCGCCGAACCGGCAGGTATAACATGCATCAAAGCCTGATTCCGAGATTAATGTGAATAGATTTCGCTTGCGTGTATCTGAATGGGAGGTCAGTGCGTGAGGCCTTGTTTCGTTGGTAATCGACATACGATTCAATGGCCTGTTCGCCCAACTCTCTGCCAATCCCAGACTGTTTGTAGCCTCCGAACGGCATGCTAGGGTCAAACAAGTTCGCGGAATTGACCTATCAATGCATAAGTGTAAGCCACCCAAAATCATACAAAATGGGATAGGTCACTCACAGCTACGCTTCCAGCTTCCAAAGCATTTGCAACTCGGAGGCCGCGTCTGATATTCTCGGAGAAAACATATGCTGCAAGTCCGTATACGGTATCATTTGCCAGTTCGATCACCTCTGATACGAAGAACAGCAGGGGAGTGGTTAGCGATGTAGGTAGAGGTGATTTATTACAAGGTCCATACCTTCCTCAGTCTTGAATTTGAAGACAGCAGTTACAGGACCAAAAATCTCCTCTCGCGCGATCTTCATGTCTTTGTTGACGTCAGTGAAGACCGTTGGTTGGACGAAGTAGCCTTCATCTCCGATCCTAACTCCTCCGACATGGACCGTTGCACCTTCGGCCTTGCCAGACTCGATATAAGACATAACTCGCTGCAAAGACGTAAGACAGTGTGGTGAGTAGACGGCCATCAACTCACATCGACCTGTGTCTTCGAAATCTGAGGACCATGCTGCGTTCCCTCTGCGAACGGATCGCCTGCGGCATCACCTAATGCCTTGGCGGCTGCCGAGATTTTGGCCAGGAATTCATCGTAGACGCCCTCCTGGACGAAGATCCTAGAGCCAGCGACGCACATCTGACCCATGTTCGAGCTGTCATGACAGAACTATGAGAGAGATACCGGAGATAAAAAATGAATGGGTACTGACAACACGCCGGCAGCGGCCCACTTGACAGCTTGGTCCAGATCAGCATCGTCGAAGACAATGGTGGGACTCTTTCCCCCGAGTTCGAGAGACACGGGCTTGAGGTTGGAGTCTGCTGCCGCCTTCAAGATTTTGCGACCAGTCACAGTGCTTCCGGTGAATGCGACTTTCGAGATTTGGGGGTGCTCAGCGATGGCCTGTCCAACGGTATGTCCTGTTGATTAAGGCCGTGAGTGCCAAGATTCCATTGAGTCATCGCACGCTCTACTCACCGAACCCATTGACGATGTTAACTACGCCGGGAGGGAAACCAGCCTCGACAACCAGGTCGGCGAATCGCAAAGCAGTAAATGGCGTGATTTCTGAAGGCTGTTGCAAGTGTCGAGTTCAACATCATGGACTGTGGTAGGGTGAGTGCGATTCTGACCTTCAATACGATGACATTTCCAGTGGCTAACGCGGGAGCGACTTTCATAGCAATCATCGCCTGATGGGATGTAAGCGTGGTTCGGTACTATTATAGCGACAGGATCATACAATTGGGCCATTCCAAGGAGTTATTTGACCCTGTAAAACACGTTTCAGCCTATCATGGAGAGGGGACAATGGAAGAGGATCCCATAAACTCACGCAGACACCGTATGGTTCCCGTTGAACCAAGCCAACCTTGGCATCGGTGCTCTGTAACAGTGCAAGGTCACATCACAATCCCATCAGTTTTGCAGAGAGAGACCAACCTCAATGGTTGTCCCGTGAATCTTATCCGCCCATCCAGCAAAATACCTAAGGATGGTGATAGAGATGGCAAGGTCCATATGCTTTGCATGAGCAAAAACTTTGCCTAGAAGGCGGGACACGGGTTGCTTAGTATAGCCCCGAGTTCGAAACAAACCATATAAGTGCTTACCGATGTTCAAAGATTCTAAAGCAGCAAACTCGTCCACATTCTTCTCCAACAGGTCTGCAAGTTTTCCAATGAGCTTTGCACGCAACGCTCCTGGAGCTTTGGATCCCCAAGTCGTTTTGAACGCCTAATAGACCAAGAATTAGTGAGTAATTTGCGCTGTAGTTAAGGGAAGGCTTACCTTCTTAGCTGCGGCGACTGCTTTGTCGACGTCTGCCTTGGTTCCGGCGGATACTTTGGTAATAACGGCGCCAGTCGCTAACCGTATACCGTTAGATCATTGTCGACAGCTTAAACGCAATGCACACCTGGGTTAATAACCCTGAGTTGAGGGTGGTCGCAAGTGAGTTTGAAGCAACGTGGTGGCAGTACACAAGGACTCACTCGATTTCACCTCCCTCCACAGGGGCAACCCATTCTCCGTCAATGAAAAGGCTAGAATATACCATTGAAGCTGTCCAGCGAGTCGTGAAGTCGAGATAAGTACTTACCCAGTATTAATCGTAGCAGCTCCTTTGTAAGCAGCCGTATTGAACTGGTGGGTGTAGGTTGGAGACATTTGAACTATGAAAGTTAATTTCGTTAATGTGGAGTGGGGTGAGGATTAGTTGAGTGGATATCGAAACTAACCAACCTTGCGTCTTTTAAAGTCCAGCGTCAGCTGCTGCTATCACATTATGTCCTCGGAGGGTACGAGGCCACGGCTGCGCCAATGTCGGGTATAAAGGCATTTGTCAGTGGCCACATGCTTTTCCTACGAATATATCGTCACAACAGACTTTCCAGAAACACGCAAGGTGCTTTAACATCCCAAAACAAAACATCCTTTGCTCGGACTTTGTTAGAAACTTCCTACTGACCGGACGCGCGTCGTGGCCGGCACAGATAAATGCACTAC
>ML210488.1:7924-21742 GCA_004369085.1 Coprinopsis marcescibilis | reverse complement strand
TTAGTTCCAGTCCACCAGTTCCAAAGGATCTCAAGAGGAGATTCCAGCTCAAGTCATCTCATTATACCCCAGTATTCTGTCTGCCCAAGTTTGCAACTACCCATCAGCTTATTCACCCTTACCTTGTGTGCACTTGCCAAATTCTACAATCCTGTAGTTTGCAAGTGAATATCAAGTGGCTTTTAATCTCATAATCTATTCTTGGTTTGTCTAAGTTTACCATCACTAACAGGTAAAGTATTCAGGTAATATATTTATCAATCCTTTTGATCATAAGGTAGGAGACAGCGGAATGCCGCACCCTTATGTAAGCACCATCTGCCTCAACCTTGGACCTCTAACTCCTCCAGCATACAGCCTCAAGTCAGAAATCTAAGTGCTGAGGATGAATGAGAGGTTTGTATGGAAGAGTTCTCAGAAAGTAATTTTGAAAAATATAAAGATCTCGGCTCACTATAACCTCATCTGACAAAACATGGGGAAATTGCAGGAAACCCTTTTTTATTCATTTATAAAGCAAAAGAAAAAAAATCAAAATTTCTTCAAGAGGATTTTGGCAAAGCTTGGCGTCAAGACATATTAGTAAGCCTTCCAAATATGGTAGGTGCTTGGACGGCACTTTGTCAGCATGACATAGGATTCAAGCCTCAAACTTGTGCACTCTATAAGGGGTGTTCCTAGCAAATGAAAGCTTTTAATTTATGAATAACTACTCTTTAAAGTCTTTCTCAAGGAAATCAGGGCAATTCTATTCCAAAAAAAGTTGGGTTTTTTTTTGAAACCTCGATTTTGGCATGGCTTGGCACCAAGTCCTTGATTACATAAGGGTGTGGCATTTCACTGTCTCCTACCTTAGTGTGTTATTCAATCATCTATTTTTACTATCTTACTAACATTTCTAATAATAACAGTTCTTTTCAGATTCCTGTCAACTCATATTTGAGAGGACCTTTTCCCAACAACTGGAATAGGCTGAATAAGGTCACTTCCACTGAAACCCAGAAGATAACTATTATCATGACGACACTGTGCAAGATGATTTGAAGCGCGTTGCTCATGAACTGGGGACCTAGAGGGAGAGTAGACGACTATAGTTCGAGAAAAACAGAGAATTAGCATGACAAGGACCTTCACAAACACTCACGAGACAAGATACGACAAGATGCAACAGAGCCCCACACAAGGGACTGTAGACACCACCGGTGTAGAGAGAGAAGGGAGAGTGGATAGTGAGCAAAGCAGGAAGGGTCGAGACGAGACAGAGAGAGAATAGGGGTGAGAAACATGGTTTATTTGAACTTGATACCCACTGGTAAATAGCTAAAGAATCTCGAGGCCAATGCCTTGGTTTTTATACTACACAGGGATGGTCTGTGCTAAAAGAGTACAAAAAAACTTGTTAGGCCTTCTATCGCACCTAACTAAGACCTTGACGGGGTACAAAGAATCTTGTTCTACCATCTAAGTGCAGTATGTCCAAATATGGATAAGTAAAGTCCAAAAAGGGGAAAACACGATACAACAATCATGTGCAAAGGTTCGGTGGTCATGTGAGAGGGTGCGTCGAGCTCCCTGAGGAGGCAAGACACGTCCTCTACACTGGTCCGACTACCATGAGCGGAACTGTGTTGTAAGGTCAGGAGAAAATCTCATGAATCCATATAGTGTATCCCTAGCGCATGTGCTTGGGCGCTCACTGGGAGACTGTTGGGTGATTGTTTGTGGATGATAATGGCAGCAATGCACTTTCCGACACCAAGTTGAATACCCTTCTCATCCATGTTGTAAATATTCTCAGGAGGGATGTTGTATTTTGTGATAACCTCCTCAATGATATCGTAGAATCCATCGATCGTAGCTTTGTTGACATTGTTGGCATGGCATTTTTCAAGCGCCTGTGAGTTGCAGACCAGGATGTCAGGATGGCACTTCATGAAGCGATGGGGCCAACTCTTGCCAACAGTGGTGCCTGCAATGGCTGATGCATGGTTGATAAGGAGTTCATATGTGACTGGGACACCGCGCCGGCCTTGAACCTTAATCCAGTCAACAAGGATGGCCTCCTCTGCCAGAGTGAGCTTCATCTGTGCCTCATGAGCTTCAGCCCATGTCTTCATGGGACTCCATCAGGTCCTAATGGACTCTGGAGTATAGCTTCAAGTGCAAGAGAGATACGATCCTCATCATTAATGCCAATGAGATTTGGAATGTCATAGGTGTAGCCCATAGTAGTGGCTAATTGATGGGGTAAACAACATGGCCAATACACATTTTTCAGCATATAAGGGGTTGTGTCAATGTCAAGTCATGTCTGATAAGGGCTTCTAATTGATCTTGCTTTCTAGATTAGGATTTCAGGGTTGTGAGAAGCAGAGGCGCTTGTGAGGCTCTTCCAGAAAAACTCCCAAATTCTACCAGTTTTCCACCACTCTAGGGCCACAGCACTGTGGATGAGCAAAACGAAAATGGCTGATCATGATAGGTAGGCCCTTTTATGGTAATTTCTACCCCTTATTACTGCTCTGCACCATGCAGGTCTGGTTGTGTTCTCTCGGTATCCTCAACACCTACAGACAAGAGATATGAGTAAGTATGAGTTTATACCAAGTTAAAAATTTGCTAAAATTCCAAACTTAGTGGAATAAGGTAGAAAAACCCTTCAGCTTACGCATTGAGCCTGTTCATAGCTGGGGGCTTGTGTTTCCCTGTTAGAATGAGGCCCAAAAATCAGGGTGCAAAGATCTAGACTACAACTGAGCCCTGAGTCTGTACCATGGATAACCAGAGATAGGAGGTATAGGGCGAAGCTTGGTGATCACTTTCTATACCTGAAATCCAATACCCTTTGAGTGAGCAAGCAGTTCCATGGGCAACAACCTCAATCGTGCTTCTAGACAATGGTTTCCCAATCTGGAGCACCTACCAAATTAAGAAATCACTGAGTTGGCATTTGGTCATGTCTCTTTTTGCAGAATACATGGTTAATTTGGGTCATTTTTGTCAATTTAACTTCACTTTTTGCATTTAAAGATTCAATATAGAGTACTTATGCCATTTTAGAGTGGAGAGAGAGCCTCAATAACATGAGAGATACCACTTGATCAACTTTGCAGCATGATCAAGATGGTGATTGGGCCCAGTATCAGAAGACAGTGTGATGCTATTGTTTCACGACGACATCACGTCATAGTGGTTTGAAGACGACATGGCTTCAACTTCAGCATTTGGCCATGTACACAACCATTTTTGGTTGATGTTGGGATGGTATGGGAGCTTGATGTCTGGGAGCATCACTGAATGATGTCCTGATGACTGCCGTGTGATAACAGGTAAATATCAACAAAAATGATGTTTGGGGGACCTCCATGCTGACATTTATTTGATGTCCAGAGCCAATGTTTCATGATATCTTCCGCCTGAGGGAAACAAAGGGGTTTTGCATTGGTACATGGCTGGGCTAAGACATTGCTATAGGGTTAAATCATGTAAGAGACTATAGCTTAGCTTTGAATGCAAAGTCATTTGAGGGATTAGGGGTTCCCTTTCCATAGTCTGTACAACATGGATATGGACTTTGGGATTGAAGCGCCAGGTTGTTTGTTTGCCCACGAAGCCATGGTTTCTGCAACCTGCCAGTGTTGTGATCAGCCAACACATGACCTCCTAGTTGAAGGTTGCACTGCCCAAGAGTTCCAACTTGTCTTCTTCCTGTCTTGTTCTTCTGCAAGGTTGGAAAGGTACACTTTGTTAGCCTCTCTACCCTGCATAAAGCTAACAGCTGGAGCTCTCAACAGTCTACACCTCTCTTCCCTTCTTCCCTCTTACCACTTTGACAGCATTTGACCATTTGATGACAAAACATGTCACAAATGCAACTTGAATGCATTTACATGTTCCTTATACCAGGTGCATCTGCCTATAGACCTGATCCCTCTTTTACTTGCTAACCACATGCATTTTCTTTTCAGTAACCATGGTTTCTGCTCTTGCCAAGGGGTGTGTATCCACTATGGGTATAGTGACTATAGTTGGAGGTGAACTGTTAGTTATTGAATGGCTATTATCCCCTACACAACATGTACTTGTATTACATCTACTACTACATACCCAAATATTATCTGTTGTTCCACCAGTATGACCTGTCCTCACATGAGAAGCCAAAGAATTCCAATGCCCCAAGCAATATGCGAGAAATTATAATAAATGCCCATGCTCCAGTGGATGTAATCGCTGAGGTCCGACAGACATACAGCCCAGATATTTGCTGATATTTGGTGTCATTGATGTCAAAAAAACCGATGATTTGACAGCCACTGATATCCCAGGGAGCTCTCGGCACCTCACGGCGACCTCCACACACATCATTTACATGACCTCCAGACAACATCATTCAAAAATGGTGGTGTAGTAAGGTGCGTTTCGTCGAAATCGCGCACCCTTTATGTAACTTACTAAGCAAGGGCTTGGTGCCAAGCCCTGCCAAATTCAGGATTTTCGAAAAACAAAAAATCCAAACTTTCTCTTAACATTTTCTGAAGTTATAAATCACCCTATATCTTACATTAAGCACGATTTCTGTAGTCTAGGAGCATTACTGAGCTTAACTCAGACCATGAGGGGCGAAAATCATTACCCAATCCTGGAAGGTGGGAGCCTTCCATTTTGGGAAAAGGCTTGGCTCCAAACCCAATTAGTCAGCCACCAAATTCTGAAGGTCAGAAATATTGATTTTTTTTCTTTTGCTTCCCAAATGTGTTAGAAACCCATTCTGAGCAGTTTTGCATGTTTTCAAAAAAGTCCTTCTCCTCTCTCAAAATATTTTTTTTTTCAATTCTTTTTTCTAAGAAGTGTAGATACAATCCATCTCAACCATTCCTAGAAAGAATTGCAAACAACCAGCATGTTGGGCGGGAGAAGATGGTGGTCGAAGTCGGGGGCCCATCAGCTTACATAAGGGGGTGCGTGATTTCGGGGAAACCCACCTTATTGCTATGTAGCATGAGGAATGATTGATCAGACAAGCATGCCCCAACAATGCGGCAAGCCAACTATAGGCTCGTGAACCAGCTCGGTTCTGAACTCACATTTTCAAGCTCCGCTTGATGTTTGCGCTGATGTGCAGACGGTTCGTAGAACTGGCTGGTCCAATCCGTGGGCATTTTGGCAGGGGGTGAGTGTGAGAGAACGCACTTCAACCAAATTAGCTACGAACGTAATACATCATCTACAGTAATAGCTTCGAATTCATCATCGTTGTCCATCTCATCATCAGAAACCTCTTCTAAATCCATCTTGAATGCCATGTCATTGTAATCGTTCAACTCGAGCATTGTTTCGTCATCAGAAAACCCCTCCTCATCTCAATTAGGGTCTTCCTCATTGGTCTCCTCGTCGAAATCTGCCAATTCTTCCGCACTATTCAGATTGGCGTTGCTCGAGGTTTGAAGTCTGTGGATTGGGTTGGCTGTTGCTGAGACAGGTGGGTGGCTGGGAACCTGAGATGTGAAAGAACCGGACTCCAAGTCTGTTACGGGCAAGGTCGGGCTTAAGGTGGATGGGAAGCGAGAAGTTGCTCGAAGGGAGTATGCGCGTTGATATTACAAGGACAGAGAGGAAGGTACAACTGGTTAAATAGGTAATGCTAACAAGAAGGCGTATGAGACACGAATAAACAAAGAGAGGAAAGAAATAAACGAAGATGAGACAAGAGTCGCGACGCAACAGGAGAACTAGAAGGCTCACGTGAGATGTGGCCGTGACAGAGTCGTCCAGCAAAGGAACCATCCAACACCGCTGCTGAAGGTTTTGGAAGTTTTCGTTGTAATTGTCGAGTGCATCACCTTCGAGGAGGCTCCTTAAGCCAGCAGCTATGACGTCTGTGACTGGTGGGTTGTCATTGTTGAGTTTCCGGCCCTGTACCAATTTGTAAACCTTGTGCTCTTGTAAGCTCTTCATCAAGACATTAATATCTCTTGTCAGGTCTGGTGGGCAGTGGCGAGCACCAAGGTTGCTACCAAGCAGATCTCTCATCGATGTTGCGAGATGTCTCAGAGCATAGATGCATGGAGAGACCATCTCAAGCCACTCCCATGTCGTATTTGACCCATGTGCTTTATAGAAGACCTAATGCAACACTGTCAACTGGTACGGGACCTAGGTGTTCCACTCAAGCTTACCTTTATCCAAAAGTTTGTATGTTCTTGCACTAAATCAACCTCTACAAACAAATTTGGACATCCAGAGGGATTGAGAAGCCAGTTGTTGAGGATGATATCTCTGAGAAAGAAGGCATGAATTAGTATGTTTGGACTGTTCAAAACCATCAGACGTACACTATCTTTTTTGGCCAGACCTTCGATATGTTGTGGAGGAAGTGGAGCATCTTGTGGGCGTATTTGCTGTGACCATTTCCACGAAACCCAAGAGCCCATACCTTGAGGACTAAAACCACTTGACCCGAGTCTCCGCACTTTACAGCATCTGTAAACTCGCATGAAACCAAGGCATCACGCAAGAACAGAATGCTATTCTCCAGAATCATGTCCCCACCACTGTCCTTCCTCTCTTGTCGCATATTTGCAACACGTTGGGGATTGGCGAATTGGTTGACAATTGCTGTGGCATGCTTCTCTAAGGTTTCCCAGTCTCGAACTCGTTGGCTGTAGGCATCCAAGTCGGGCTGTCCTGAGACAATGAGGAGGCAATGCAGAATCCGAGCATAGAGTGACACAAAGACAAGGTCACGGCAGATTCGAAAGGTGGGAAGGGATGGAAGTGAGATTGGCAGGTGTCGAAGGAGTGTGTTGTGAAAGGACAAGCAACCAGGGTTACGTGTTCCCGCATTGGGCTTCCCCCAGTGAGTGATAAAAAAGCCATGCATGTCAGTGATTTTGCCGTGGAACAGTCCAGGCATCCATGCACCCCAACTGAAGCCTCTATATCCACCTTGGTGTCCAGCCCGAATATTCTCAAGAGATCGCAGCCAGGCAATTGATAGTTGATCTCCTGCAATAATGCAAACATACTCCATCCAGGTAGTTGACTGATGGTGAAGATGCAGCTCTTTGACAATGGCCTTGTCAACTTCTGCATTTCCAACGATTGTGGATTTGTTGATCTTCCAGGTCGGCAGTGGGTGCAGCGAGGTCTTGTGAACAGCAATAATATGTGATGATTTTGGTGTGCTGCTTTGGAGTTTAGCGTGAAATCTTGAGAATCCTGGCCCGCCGTGGTTGACAATGTGTTGGAGAACGCAGTGGACAAGGCAGGATTTGAAAATCCTTGCCTCCTCAGACGTGTGGAGAATGTCGCCTATTTCAAGTGGTGCTGCTTCGTCGAATGCTTTGGTGAAATCATCGAGTTTCATGTCTTCCGCTTTGGCATTGTGTAAAGGCCAAATAGTAACGGCTGTTCCACTTTCAACAGAGTCTGTAAAAAATTGAATTACCAACATGCCATGACGGAAAGAAATGGTACACACTGGTACGGCCAAGTATCTGCTGGCCAGTCTTCTCCGAGAAATTGATGTTGAAAGCTGCTGTATGGTACCCATTGTCCTGCGACCCTTTGCTTTGACGCCCTTGACGGTTGTGGATATCTTTGCGGTAAGGTTGGAGTAGCTCTCGGAGAGGCCAACATGACTGAGTACTGCCAAGACCTGTCGTTGGGCTCCTGTTGCATAGAGAAAAAGGCCCATGAACCGCTTGATAAGGTTATTGTGCTGACTGAACTCCAATAGACATGAGGCAATGGCTGACACAATGACCTGGGCAAGCTTAGATTCAGAAAGCGGGTGTTTAAAGGAGGAAATTAGCTTACAACCTGCTTCTTCTGAAGGCAAGCATTTGACAGGCCCTCAGCTGTCTGGGGAGCTGATGTGGCAACCGCTGTGAACATCCTGGTTGTGACTTGAGCACATTCATTCTTGAGCTTGGTGAAGAGCGACTGAAACCCAAAATCCGAAATAGAATCCTGACCAATAGATTTTGCATGAAACAGCTTTGATGATGACAAGTCCTAGGCTTCTCGAGCAACAGCCTTCTCTACGTAATCCACTGCCCAGTTGTGAACTGATGCCCAGCCTGTGGCACTGTTTGACGGGGCAGCCCACCAATCCAAAATCTTTGGCACCTGCTCCTGGTTCTGAAAGAACTCCTCCCACTGCTTGTTATGAAGGCCGTTCCAAGGGTCAAAGAAATGCTCCACCAATTTGCCAAAAATAACACCATTTCCACTGAGCTTGTCCAAGATAGCAAAGAGACAGTGGTGTTCAGAGTCTGCCTCATCGGAAGCCTCTGAAGTTGGCTGGGTGTTCTTGGTTTGTTGCTTGTTATCCTGTCGTTTTTGGATGCCTGCCTTTTGAATGATTGCCAGTTGTTCTTGCCTGGTGCCGCGAATGGGAGTGCCACCAAATATTGAGCTTTGTGGAGATGAGTTTGGAGCCAATGGCCTTTGATATGCTGGGACAGCAGGCAGCGTATGATATCGAGAACGAAGCAGACCAATAGGACCACCACCACGAAGAGATGGCTGAGAGGCATAGAAGCACAGGCGTGTTGGAGTGTCTTCAAGGCCAGAAGATTCCTTGTCCATTGAAATTAGGTATTTGGGCGGGGAACTGTCCAGAAGCTCAGTCAATGGCGAAGAACTCGCCATGATGGTTGCAGGCAAGGACGAAAATTTGATTTTGTCATTACACAAAAATAACGATCATAGATTGGGTAGAAACACGAGACAAGTTGGACTCGTCAGCATTCCTCCCCCTCTTGCCTCAATGCCTCCTCAGGGTAGATCTCACAATTCATCTGCTCCAAAATCTTCAGCAAAAAAGACAGGGCAAAAGATAAAGAGAATACCCACACCAAATATCAGTGAAACAGAAACTCTCACTAATCCATCCACTGCCCCAGCTGCCCTTCAGTTGCAGGACTTCGACAAACTTGCTGCAACAATCAAGAAGAAAGCCAACTTCGAACTGAAAGAATTCCAGCTTGAAGGTATTCGTGGGCAGTTGACAGGGAATGATGTGCTTGTCAATGCAGGAACTGCCACAGGGAAGACGGTAATTGCGGCAGGGCCCCACTTCCATCCCAATTCCAAAGGGAAGCTTACAATAATGGTGTCACCACTTCTGGCCCTGCAAAATGAACAGGTGAGTAGATTGGTAAAAGAATGGGAGCAAAAAAAAACTTATATCTTGCGGCAGGTCAAGACTTTCGAGGAAGAGTTTGGTTTCAAGGCCCATGCTGTCAACAGCGACCATGGTGGGTGCAATCTCGAGGCACTAAAGGTAAATAGGGCTATTATGAAGTGTGAACCCACTAATAATCAATATATTTATCAGTTATTGAAAACAGAGATGTACCAGATACTCCTGATATCACCCGACCTCTTGCTCTCGAAGCGTTTTGTTGACGAAATGTTGAGAGACAGGACTTTCACACGTCGTATTCTTTCGGTTGTTGTTGATGAAGCACACGTTATCTCGCACTGGGGATCAGGGTTCAGGAAGAAGTACGGGGAGATGGGAATGTTATGCGCCTTTCTACCAAGAAACACACCTTTCGTCGCCATGTCTGCAACACTCCCACACCGAGTTCACTCAGATGTTCTCCGAAAGCTCGAGTTCGCCAAGTCCGACTTTATCAACATCAATGTCGGCAACGATTGTTCCAACGTCGCACTTGTGGTCCGCGCAATGGAGCACGCAATGAACACCTATCAAGACCTTCAGTTTGTAGTGCCGGCTGGAGCAACAAAGGTAGAAGACATACCAAAAACAATGCTGTACGCCGACAACATCCCCAAGTGTATAGAGCTCGAAGATTACCTGGAAGCGCTACTTCCAGAGAACCTTTGGCATCAAGGCCTCATAGGACCGTTCAGCGCCACATTCCCTAGCGAGTATCAAGAAGAGGCACTGAGACTTTTCAAACTTGGCTGGATCAGAATCCTGATCTGCACTGATGCTGCAGGGATGGTGCGTACATTAGTCAATCTTGGATTACTGTGGGTTAACAAAGGCGGTTTGAACAGGGAACCAACATACCAGATGTCGATGTTGTTGTTCAGTGGAAGCTTCCCTCTTCCCTTTCTGCCTTTGTACAGCGAGCGGGACAAGCTGCACGCCAAGCATCGAGAACAGGCCTGGCAGTCTTGCTGGTGGAAAAGTCGGCATACACACAGGTGTTTGAAGAAGTCCAGGGGACAACTAAGCCTAGGCCAAAGAAGGCAAATCAGAAGGATTCACAAAAGCAAGCAAACATGCAGAAACGCACCAAGGAGTTGAATGAGCTTTCCCATGCCAACGGGGTTAATCGAGGTTCATTCGGCGGAAAGAAGGAATCTCCTCAACCGAGCACGACCCGGTCCTCCTCTTGGAAGTAAGAAAAAGCAATCACACATTGAGGTTGGGAAAGCTTGCGCTGCCGCTAAAACTGTGATTGAACGTTGGTGCGTTTCGGTGTACTCTCGCGACTTTCCAAACGCAATGTTTCCAGCAGATGCCATTCTTTCAGAAGGCCTGGTCGAGAAGCTAGCCGGCATCAAGCATCCTATCTCGAAGAAGGATTGGGATGAGTTTCTTCAGCCTCAGTGGAAATGGTTCCCTCAATATGGCGAACAACTGCGCACTGCAATAAACATGGTTCCGTCAGCATCAAGTACGGTGTCGTCTACACAACTTCAAGGCAACGCACCTTCAACAACGACACCAACAAGTACCCAACCTGCCAATGAGTCAGCAGGCGTCGTTTCAGCTCGCGTAACCCTAGCCCCAGTCATAGCCCAACCCACAAATCCTGCGCATGGCGATTCCAATCCACCACCAGTTCACTTGCATCCGATGACTCCCTCAATGTTGTCGATGTCGGCTCCTGGGCACAAGCGGAAGGGCAGAGATGAGGTGGAAGTGGAGGATGATGGGAGAGGAAGAAGGGTTCGACCTTCGCCGTCGACATCGCAGCCATCAGGTTCTTTCAATATGCCCATGATGTCAACAAACCCTGCTCATTACCTGACACCTGCACCAACTTCTCACCGTTTCTCAACGACACAGGGCTGGATGGATGCAGGCCCGTCACCATTGTCCATGCAGATTTCAACGCCGATGAGGCTGCCGACGTTGCAGTCTTCTTCTTTCGGTGCAGGGATGTCAGCAGTCCCTGCCCGTTACCCTCATTCTGCGCCGACCTCTCAGCACCAAATGACGACGCCTGTGCAGCACCAACAATATCTATCTCAGCAATTTCAGTATCCACAGTACTCGACCCCAATGCATCAAGGCCGCTACGATTCCCGGTTTTGGAATGAGGTTCACGCATCCTCTCCCGTACCTTCCAATCCACAACACATTCAAAATTCGGAATATTTAATTCCTCAAATACCATTCACCATCCAACGGGACCCCCAATACTCATACCCGACATCAAACTCAGAAGACTTTGCCATGTATCAACAAAATCGGCCATATGCCCCCATAGCTCCCTCTTATTCTCAACAGAACCCTCAATATTGCATTCCCCAGCCAAGATTTCATTCTCATATTGAGGATGATTACTCTCGTCAACATTGCTATACAGATTCAGTTCAAAGGGGAGTGTAACCCTTTGGTATAACTAATAAATTTGGATTCTTGTGTTTTTGTGAGGAGAAAGCATCGTGAATTTGGCAAAGTGCGTTCTCTCATGCTCTCCCCTGCCAACAGGTCCACGGATTGGACCAGTCGGTTCGGTACCCTCACCCTAGATCAGACCAAACATTGATAACATCACAGTTCAAATGTTAGCATCAAAAGACATACAGTCATCAATGTCCAAATAGAACGCCAAAACCGGTGTTGGTGATATTTCTCAGATTTGAGTCATGGGATTGAAAAATAAACTGGATATACACATAGAGCAGTGTTTCAGAATTTATGTACAGAGGTTTGGGACAAAAGGAAAGTAATATATGTTGTATATAGCAAATGCGCGTGAGGGAGTCAGTTGAAGGCCGCAATCACCAAACAGAACAGGAGCCGGAAAATGCCGAGTTCGCCGTTATCAGTCATCATCATTGCCATTGGATTCATCTTCCCCCTCGCTTTCCTCACTATTCTCGCTAGATTCTTCCTCTGAAGCATTACTATCTGTCTCACCATCGCTTTCTTCGTCCAACATGGCTTCAATTTCCTTCAATGTGGGCTTTTTTGGAAGGGTTTGCCTTGGTTCTTTGGTAGGCTTGGGTAAGTCAAACCTTTTCTTCGCTTTTTTGGCCGCTGTTTGCGCTTTCTTCCAATTCTCTTCTGCTTTCTGGTTTCTTTCATTGCATAAGCGATTCTCCTCCTTGGTTCGAGCCTTATCTGCCTCCCATTCCACAACAGCTTCCCTCCACAGTGCCCTAGCATTCGCTTTTTTGGCCTTTCCCTCCTCATCCTTCCGCTTCCACTCCGTAAACTGCACCACCTGTTCATGGAACTTGTCACTTGTTAACATGCGGGGAAGCCCATCTCCCATCAATTTCCCCTTCTTCTGCCCCTTTGCTTTCGATTTTTCCTCTTTCATTGCGAGCTGGAAGCGAAGTTTGTTACAGTATGCCTCATTGAGGATGTTTGAAGCTTGGAGCTCAACGACCCGTTGCTTAAGACCTTTGACCTCCTCTGTTGCCTCCCGCAGTGCTGCGATTAGAACTGCTTCTGTGGTCGTTTCCGGTTGGGCATCCAAAAGGAATGCAATATCAGATGGAACATTGAGAATGGGTTGCGAAGACGAATGAACCATGGGGGACGATGATGAAGCATGGTCTTGCCTGATGAGGTAGCCAATGTTTGTCTTGGCCAGTTCCGCTGCAGCTTCCCCCAAAATCTGCCTTCGGCGTGCAACCTGGGCCTGAGAAGGGCGTGCAGATGGTGATGGTGGTTCGTCGCTTTCGGAAATGACCTTGAGTGGTGTGTCGTCTTCGAGAGACAGGTCTTGCAGTGCTTGGGCAATGATTTGGAGTGGTGTGGCTGGAGCAACGGGAAGGTTGGACTGTACAGAATGAGGCCTGCTGGCTGCAAGATCCTTTTTTGTGACAACGGATGGGTCGAATGGGTGAACACCTGTTTTACGGAACGCTGCCTTGACATTCTCAGGTGACATGGATGCGATGTGAGCGCGGCCATAGATTTCAAGGAAATTCTCCTTTGTGATCTCCTCGACGTGAGTCCTGGCAAATTCATCCTGTTCATGGCTGAGTCGACGTTTTAGGACAGCAAATATGACAACGTCAAGCCCTTGATAGATGTGTGTCGTATGGGAAGGGTAGCATAGAACGATGATCTTCTTCTCTCGGGCAAAGTTGAGGAAGTCCAGACTGTAATGCGAGGTGTGTCCATCAACCAGTAGAAGCCTCCACTTTGCGCCTGCATGCCTGGCTGTTTGCTTGTCAAAGATCTTCAGCCAGTCAACACCGATCTCGTTATCTGTCCATCCTTTCTCCGAGTATCCAATTCTTTAATAGATTAGATGAGCTGCCTGTCCACTGACACAGATTAGATTTAGGACACTCACGATGCATTTGCCGGATTGTCCTGGGACCATTTAACCTGGTATCCTTTCCCTTTTAAGATGACGCCTGGAGGAAGAGATGATCCATCTGCACAAATAGGTACAAGAACAGTTATATTCTCTCGATTTCCTGTCCGTTGTTGATATTGAGGTCCAGGGCGCTTTCCACCAATCACACGCTCCCGGTCCATGCCATACGGTTGGCACCCAACCTCATCAACAGCATAAATGTTCCCCTCTTCAATGTTGTACTCCTTCAGTGTATTCTCCAAGAGATCCCACCATGCTTTGT
>ML210487.1:0-17365 GCA_004369085.1 Coprinopsis marcescibilis | reverse complement strand
AACTTACAAAATTAACTTGACAACTACAGATTCCTTTTTGACTGATTTTTTTTGATCATATATAAATAGATCCATTCCACCTTTCATCATGTCACATAGATTCATGTATAAAATTTTCCAATTGCAGGCAGCACAACACTGTACAGCAAGTTTCCAAGGAGTGTACAAGGAGTGTATGTGGAGTGTACGAGGAGTGTATGTGGAGTGTACGAGGAGTGTATGGGGAGTGTATGAGGAGTGGATATACAGTGCATAAGCTGTGTTCATGTTGTGTCTGCACTGTGTCCATGTTGTGTACAATATGTGTGCGAGGAGTGTACAAGGAGTGTATGTACACCCGTGGGCCAGTGTAAAGTACTCACATGCACC
Organism: Coprinopsis marcescibilis; assembly: GCA_004369085.1. Taxonomy (NCBI): domain Eukaryota; kingdom Fungi; phylum Basidiomycota; class Agaricomycetes; order Agaricales; family Psathyrellaceae; genus Coprinopsis; species Coprinopsis marcescibilis. Next base: position 16,996 of record ML210487.1, on the reverse strand, counting down.
CTCTCTGAACAGAACCATATCCGATATTGAGAACACACACAACGCATCACAGTTTGGTGCGCACCTCAAAATATATCTCAACTCCTTCCTCAACCACCAGTTGGGATGGCAGAGGCTTGAACAAGCTGTACTTCCCATAGATACGGTTGATGTTTACCACCAGTTCCAATTCCAACCAGAATCCCTCCACAATGAGGAAGAAGCAGGGAATACCATGAAGGCTCTTCCACGTCAGCACAGTCAGAAGTTTGGGTGGTATGATACTGTAGTTGTCATGGACACTGAGGATGCAGAGGCAACTGGCCGTTCTGGTCTGCCATTCCTTTCTTTTGTGTTCTACAGTGTCAGGTCTGACTGATGAGAATAGGGACCCGTATTGGTCAAGTGAAAGTTATTTTCAAGCTCCCAGCCTATATTGATCTGCCAGGCTGTTGAGAGGACCTTCCTCCATATCTTCCAAAAGGGCCACTGGCTTATGTGGAGTAGTATACCAGGCAAGCTGCATCTGCCAGCATAAACCATGGCTTGTACAGGATTACGAAGGCTTTCAGTGATGCACACGATAAGTGCCAAGATGCTGTTCTCCCCTTGTCTAGTATTTTCCAGGTCTGCATGCTTGCTCCAGTGTTTGAGGACAGGGTAGAGGAGCAAAAGTGGACCCCAGACAATGTTTTGGAGCTTGCAGATGCCTTTCGGATTAAAAATTGGGCAAGTAAGTACATATATCAGACTGTATGGTAGAGTATGAAGTCAACAGCTCTCAGAGTGCACCAGAACAACCCAGGGCAGCCAGGGGCCTTCCAGGAATTCAACAGATCTCTCGGGTCCCACTGACAGCCTGTGACTACTCAAGACAGGCATGTGAATGCCTGTCAAAGTGCAAAATCCCCTGAGTTATTCAGTGCAGACGCAGATCAAAACCATTTTTCCTGATATGAGCAAGCAGCAGACACGATGTGCACATGGTGCGGGTCAGCAATGAAGGGCAGGCAATAATGCTCAAGGGTGTCAATGTGCTTGCCAATGCAGTCAGTGTAACACTTGGTCAAGAAGGTCAGGTTCACTTTCATCTGCAGCAAACATACTACACTTACCTGGTGTATACCCAGCATATACCTAGTGTATACCTAGTGTATACCTTGTACAAATTATCTTTTTCATCCTTATTATTCTTTTCTTTTCTCCTTTTTATTTTGCTTCCTGCTTTGCAAGTATAGTTTGAGTGTGATAGTATAGCATAGCATGAACAGTCCAGTTCAAGTTTGTAGCAGTTATTGGCTTTAAAATAGAAGCATATCCTCCAAGCCATGCATTCAACTGTTCACAAACTTGTGTTATATAGCCCATAACTTGACAATAGCACATGGATAACAGGTAGTTTCCACACAATAGTATCTTTTGGGCTTAAAGCAATACTTCACTCCAGGTGTTCTTTTTGAGGTTCATCATGAGTTGTCCAACCTGGCCGCATTGAGATCCTTTATTTGGCCTCTGCAAGGCTCATCAGATTCCTGTTGTCCATGTTCAAATACCTGTCTCCCCATTGTTCTTTGTGGACAGTACAAAATAATGCCCCTTAATAGTTGTCCAATGCATTACTGCAGCCATCTCAAGCACAATACATATACCTAGTGTATACCTAGCATATACCATACATCAGCTATACACCAGGTATACATTGGGTATACATTGGGTATACATATACCTAGCATATACCTAGTGTATACCTGGCATATATGGTACATCAGGTATACACCAGGTATACATGGTATACACTGGGTATATGTATACCTAGTGTATACCTGGTGTATACCTGATGTACTGTATATGCCAGGTATACATGGGGTATATGCTAGGTATATGCCAGGTACATGCTGGGTATGCATGGGGGGTGCACCAGGTATACGCTAGGTATATGTATACCTGGCGTACACCTGTAGGCCAGGGTAAAGTACTCCGAACATATATAATTTGCATCTAGGTCCCTAGCAGTCATACAGTGGTCCAAAAATCACCAAAGGTAACTGCTTCACTTTTATGATGCCAGTAACACTAATAGAATGTTTATAGATGATATAACAGTCACAAAGTCCATAAGGACAAATTCAAACACCTCGGTGCCTGCTATGTCTTCCTGCGTTTCTCATCTTGAAATTTACTAACACCCAGCAGCCTTATTCGAGACGTAGCCTCACCTCTGGTTGATCGGGATTTCAACCTGTTTGTGCCTGTTGGGCTGATTATTTGTATGGATGCAAAGGGCCTGGGAGCCTGCAGTGTGCACACAGTGTTACAAATGTTTATGCTTACTACCATATGATTATGATATATACCTCATGTGTACCTTACATTTTTCATTTCGATCCTAGTCTTACTCATCTTTACTGTGCATGACTTCATAGTTAGTAAGACTCATTAAAACCCCACCTAAACCTCACCGAAACCTCCATACATACATGAGGCTGATGCCTCACCATAACCACATGTCTTTTAGTATATAAACCTATGTAGTTAGTCAATAGTTCCTTACTTCATTCTTAAGTGTTACAATCTTACATACCTTCAAATCCAATACTCTTCCAGTGCAAAACCAACCAAATTGTCTATTCAAGAAGTCTAGTGTTAGTTCATACTCATGAGTAGAACTTCCAACATAGTCACAAATAAGACCATCGACCATAAAAAGTTGCTGGAATAGCATTGAAGGACAACATGAAGTATCATCCTGTTTTAGTCCTTAACACACAGTGAATCTCAAGTGGGGAAGATTTACTGATTACAAGTGGGGTTTACTCCTCCAATTGAGGGAATTCCATGTGTGTTGAATACCAGTGTATGTGGTGAGTTCAGAAGGGTCCAGTGTGTGTCGTGAATTCCCATATATCTGTAATATGTGGTGAGTTCAGAAGATCGCGAATTTCATGTTGAAAGCCAGAGAGTGCAGCAAATGCACAGGGAAGCAGGAGGCCAATGTATATGACTGGGTAGGATATATTTACCTGGTAGTAAGTAGTTAAGATTTGCTTATATAGCTTAGCAGGTGGTAGTTGTGAGGCAAGAAGTACAATTCATATAGGGCTAAACTACAGCCCTTATATACCTATTCTACAAGTGTATTAGTAAGCAAGTTACATGCTACATGTGATAAGTAAATATATAAATAGACATTGCTAGAATGTTCCAGCATAGTCTAGACTCAGGTATGAGTTGGTATGAGTTATAATGATGCAAGTGAATGTGTCATGGTTTGTAATACTTTAGTCATGTATATGACATCAACATATTCACTTAGTCATGAGTCTGACATAAGTGTAGTTGATTGTTCTAAGTTCAACATTCCATAATTTCCAAGATTACATTTGAGTTTGAGGTTAGTTTTCTCTTTCTGTATGTTTGTTTTATCTATCATGATATACCAGCTATGACATTTGGTTCAAGTTTTCAACAGTCAAAATGTCAAGCAATTGAATTTACAGTAGGAAATATATACACAAGGGAATTGGAATAACATGACTTCGCATCGGAACAAAGGGGAGACAGGGAGAGCAAGATGACAGTGCAAGATGACAGTGCAAGAAAGCAAGAGGGTGCATGCAAAGCAGTGCAGAGAAGGGACAAATCAAACAAGGAATATTACAAATGTAAATCCAGATGTATATTACAGGGCATAAAACCAGAACAATGAGATTCAATCATGAGAAGGGCAAGATGGCTGTCAACCAACAACTGGAGGCGCACCACAGTTCCTGAATCCGTCTCTATCAAAAGTGCAAATATCTACTCTGATGATAAAGACAGTTTCACTTGGTGATCCCAAGGAAGATACTCGTCTATCATCCTGTCCACCTACTCCCCAATTCTCCCAAGAACCTGAGGATCCAAGTTGGACTAACGAAAAGAGAGAAGAATTGTGGGACTGACAGGAGGATGCCAGATATCAGGCATATCTCCAAGGGGATGTACTCACTTCTTATCGAGATAGGGATGAACTAATGCAGGATGATATGCAGTGACAATCCTACTATGTAGATCCAGCAGCAACTGTATGTAGTACAAGTGCTTTTCTTTCAGCAAGTACTACATCATTATATAATAATATCATTTCTTCTGCATTCTCTTCATTATGTGATCTCTGTAAGAAACAAAAGCATGATGTGCAAAATTTGATACTGGACTCAGGAGCCAGTCATCATATGACAATGGATCTGGGTGACTTGGCGGATTTCTGTTGAATTACTCGGTGAAGGCTCGCACCTTCGATGTACCAAGAGTCTCCAAGACTCGTTTAGTTTATTGTTCATCCATCTGAGTATTATTCGGATGGATTTCTATCGGAGTGTACTCGGGGAGTACATATCTTTGTTCTTGGGTACACGTAGATAGCGACAATTTGTATTTAAGCTACCTATGTACAGAGTAATTCGATATTGTTCTCTACCCTCATATCTCAAGTCTCAACAGGTTATGGGCCCTGTCCTAGCCTAAACCAGAGAGAACTTTCACTGTCTATTGTTAACAACCAACTGCTTTACTCTCACTCGCACTTTTCTCTTATATCTGCCTGTGATGTCTACCGAGATGACTGGGTCAGCCTCCTACCGACTGGAGCCGCTGAACGCCACCAACTGGATGCCATGGAAGCGTCGCATAACTGCTGTATTCCGCGAACTCAGCCTCGACAGCTATGTAACGCACCGCAACTATCAAGCCAGTTATCGCCGCTGCAACCGGTACTACGGCTGCTGTAACCACCTCCGACGTTGCTATCTGGGAGGCAGCCGAATCCAAGGCTCGAACCCGACTTGAGCTCGCCATTGGAGATTCCGAGATGGTCCACATCTTAGGCGCTAATACAGTGGGCGAAATCTGGGACAGGCTCTGCCAGATCAAGGAGACGAAGGGTAGGCTAGGTATTCTAGCTACTCGGCGTGCCTTGTATCGTGCGCATGCAGCTGAAGGCTTCGACATGGTCGAGCACATCTCATCCCTTCGGGCACTCCAATCTGAGCTGCACCTCATGCAGAACCTTGTGCCGGATGAGGACTTCGCGATGATTATCATTACATCGCTGCCAGAGAGCTGGGACGCTTTTACCAGCTCGTACTTGGGTGCTCAGGGTGCTGCTGCAACCTTGAAAGCTGCCGATTTTATCCCTTTGCTGCTGGAGGAGGATAGGCGCCGTCGTGCTCGCGATACGAGCTCTGCGCATTCTCTCCAGGCCTGTGTCGCTAAAGCGGGGTATGGCGCTGGTGGATCCAGCCAAACAGCGAAGTCGACGAAGGAATGCTATAACTGCAAGAAGAAAGGCCACCTCAAGCGAGATTGCTGGGCTAAGGGTGGTGGAATGGAGGGGAAGGGGCCACAGGGTAGAGGGAGGAACAGGACGAACCAGGCGACCGATTCAGCACCGGATATCAACTCTGCAGTCGCGGTTACATACATGGCGCAGTTTGGCGCCCGTCCCGACACTTCTAAACTCGTCTGGCACCTTGATTCGGGCACCACCTCCCACATCTGCACTCAGCGCGACGCATTCATCGATTACAAGCCTCTTCAGAATGCCACTGTTCAGGGTGTTGGCCCTGCAGCTGCCGTTGTTGAGGGCGCCGGAACCATCCATCTTGAGTTCAAGATTGGGACTGGAGTTGCTACCCATGTTATCCGCGACGTGTTATACGTCCCAGGCGCTCCCAACTGTTTACTGTCCCTCAGCCGCTTCGACGAAGGAGGGGGCACTGTTTTGTTCGAGAAGGGAGGCTGTAAGCTCGTGGGTAGAGCTGGAAAGGTGGTTGGCATTGGAAGGTAGAACGACTGTATCAGCTTGATGCGCGTGCAATTTTACGCCATGAGAAGTCGTTCTTCTCCACATCAAAGGTGTTGAGGAGCTGGGACGAATGGCACCGCGTTTTTGGCCACGTTGGCCTGTCAACCTTGGAGAAGATGGTTCAACGGAACATTGTCTCAGGTTTTAACGTGGATCAGTCTTCTATCCCATCGCCAACTTGCACTGCATGCATAAGCGCCAAGCTCACCCATCAACCATTCCCCAAAAACCCATCCGAGCGAACCAAGATTCCAGGCGAGGGCTACCACTGCGACGTATGGGGTCCTATCCGAACTCAGTCCATTTGGCGAAACAAATACTACATCTCATTCACTGATGAAGCCACTCGCTATGTTCACCTCCATTTCATGAAAGGAAAGGACGAGGCAGTCGATTGGATCGAGAAACACATTGCCATGGTTGAGACGAAGTTCGGGAAGCCACCCAAGTGGATTCGTTTCGATAACGGGTCTGAACTTGTGAACGAAAGGTCAAAATCCTTCTGTGCCAAGAAGGGCATCGAAATCCAGACCACTGCTCCCTATTCCCCATCCCAGAATGGTGTCGCTGAACGGCTCAATTGCACCCTCATGGATCTCGTACGGGCTATGCTTATCGCCAAGGAGGTCACGGCGTATCTCTGGGACGAGTGCGTGGCTCACACTGTCTATCTCCGCAACCGTGTGCTTGTAAGCGCCCTACCCGGTTCCACACCATACGAGGCGTATCACGGAAAGAAGCCGGATGTTTCCCACCTGAGGGAGTTTGGGTGCGACGTATGGGTATTGGACGAGTCTGAGGGGCGGTCCAAGCTCGACCCCAAGGCCAACCGCATGGCATTTGTGGGATTTATGGACGGGTCAAAGTCAGTGCGATTTTACGACTCCAGAACACGCAGAGTCAAGGTCTCACGGAACGTTGCATTCAACGAGAATCGTGAGGAGGTTTTCATCCCTGGAACCAGTCTCGAGGAGGAGATTGGGATCGAGTCTGACAAGCCGAACGCTGTCGAGACCAGTTCCAGCGACGAAATCGACTCTCACCTTCGCTACATACCTTCTGCAACCCATGCTTCAAATACACCCGATGCTGCATCTATTCCCCTTCCACCCGATATACCACCTCCTATCGCTCCTGTTGCTTCTGAAGGTCGTACCTTGCGACCACGAGTTGTGGATACAGACTTCAGGGTGCTCAACAACCCAGATGCTCGCAAACCAGCAGAGCGAGGGACACCCAAGGAGCGACGGCAGCATGTCAAGAAGGCTCGTAAGGCAAAGCATGCTGTCACCCATCCCTCTGACTCCGACTATGAGTGAGCCATGCTCTCTGTCACGGTGGAGGATGTTGAAGACGAGGATGCACCTAATTTAGCGCCCAAGTCTTTCTCCACCCAGTATACTGTCGAAGAGATTGATTCCTCACTCCCTACCAACGTCAACCATGCCTTGAACGGCGCCGAATCAAAGGAATGGGGGAAGGCGATCCAGGAGGAGTTACACATGCTAGAGAAGATGAAGACATGGGAGAAATTCGATTTACCCGATGGAAGGGAAGCTGTTGGCAACCGTTGGGTGTTTGCAAGGAAAAAGGACGACCAGGGCCGCGTGGTGTGACACAAGGCGAGACTGGTGGCCCAGGGCTTCTCTCAGAAGCCTGGGATGGACTTTGACCTCGATGGAACGTTCGCCCCTGTCATGCGAATGGATACCTTCCGCACCATGACCAGTCTGGCTGCAATTCACGGATGGCGGATGTTTCAGCTCGACGTAAAGAGTGCTTACCTCAACGGACGACTCGACGAAGAGATCTATATGCGACAACCCCCAGGCTTCGAGGATGGTACAGGGCGTGTCTGTCGCCTCAAGCGAGCTCTCTACGGACTCAAGCAGGCTGGAAACGTTTGGAACCGCGAGTTCAATCTGGCCATGCGCGATTTGGGCTTCCTACAGCTCAGGGCCGACAACTGCTGCTACCTTCGACGCTCTGAAGGCTCGACTACGATTCTACTACTATGGGTTGATGATATCGTGGGGTACACAACATCAGACAGCGAAGAGCGAAGAGTCATCAGAGAACTCACCTCCAAATTCGAAATCACGAACATCGGACGTCCTCAGATGCTTCTTGGAATGAAGATTCACCAAGACGCCGACACTGGCACCATTTCCCTCTCTCAGACTCATTATATCGACGCTCTTCTCGCTCGCTTTGGCCTCACTGATGCCAATTCTGTTTCTACGCCTCTTGACTTGAATGTCAATCTCGATTCAATCGATCCCCCCACCACTTCCGAAGTCACCGACACTCGAGGACCTTACCTATATGCTACGGCTATCGGATCCTTGTTGTATGCAACCATGGGGACACGACCCGACATAGCGTATGCTGTCAACCGACTCGCACAGTTCACCAGCAAGCCCCAGCCCAAGCATTGGACAGCGGTTAAACGGATCCTTCGCTACTTGAAGGGCACGAAGGATCTTCACCTCACTTTTGGTGGCCCAGAACTCGACTGGTCACCAGAGGTCAACGTATACTCTGACGCCGACTGGGCTTCCAGTGCCGACCGCAAATCTGTTAGTGGTTACGTCTGCACTCTCGCAGGAGGAGCTATCTATTGGAGTTCTAAGAAACAGACCTCCATCGCTCTGTCTACTGCCGAAGCCGAATATATTGCTGCAACGCATGCTGCAAAGCAGATCCTTTGGTTTTGCTCTCTCTTCACGGAACTCGGATTCTATCTTCCATTGACATCCACTCTCTTTACCGATAACCAAGCTGCCATCGCCATCTCTCATCACCCTGAGTTCCATGCCCGCACCAAGCATATTGACATCGCACTTCATTTCCTTCGCGATCATGTCAAGTCTGGTATTCTCAACACGGTATATGTCAAGACCACCGACAACCTGGCTGATATATTCACCAAGCCTTTGCCTCGACCTACACATCAAGATTTTGTGTATCAACTTGGCCTTTTACCTCTTGGATGTACGACCAAGGAGGAGTGTTGAATTACTCGGTGAAGGCTCGCGCCTTCGATGTACCAAGAGTCTCCAAGACTCGTTTAGTTTATTGTTCATCCATCCGAGTATTATTTGGATGGATTTCTATCGGAGTGTACTTGGGGAGTACATATCTTTGTTCTTGGGTACACGTAGATAGCGACAATTTGTATTTAAGCTACCTATGTACAGAGTAATTCGATATTGTTCTCTACCCTCATATCTCAAGTCTCAACAATTTCAAAGAAGCTAATGGCGAAGTAGGAACTGCTGGAAATCAGCTTTGCTGCAGATCAAAGGTGTTGGTACCGCCTTCCTGCAAATGCTAATTGGAAACAAATTGAGCACCATCTGCATACATCCAGTACCATATATACCTAAACTCTCTATTTGATTATTATCGGTAGGAGTATTTCTGAAAGATGGACACAGCCTAATAGGAAACCTAAGGCACATGTCACTTCAGAAAGTAGGATCAAAAGATCTGAGCATTATTGCTTGTCCAAGAGTAATTGGACAGACTATATTTTGGGTTCATATGCATACATCCTTGTTTGCAACCTTGTCTGTCAACAAGGCAACAACCAATATGGTTTGGCCACCAAGGAGACTTTGCTGTGGTTGGATTAGGATATAGCCTGCCTGTCCTGGCAATATCTATGGCGATGAATGCCCTGGAGTTATTTTCCAGAAAACAGATTGTGAGACAGCATGGAAGGAAATTGTTGGTGATACCAAGGGTAGCTCCTGGAAGGGTTGCTTGGAAACTAAGTTGCAAAATCCTGGACACAACTTGGATTCCAAATGTGCTGATTATAGCACTCATGCATCTGCAGTAGACACAACAGAGGATGCATGGTTAACCAAATTATGCTGTCAAGGGGGAGTTGAATTTTGCGATTACTTGCTTGCCAAAGCAGTAGATGCAAATGAACGTCTGAACATGGAACCACAAGGGTGGACATATTGCAATATTCTGAGAATGCCAGAAGCTCAGAAGCAGGAATAGACGAAGGCATGCTTGGAAGAGCTTAGCACTCTAGAAAAACACCACATCTATAGTCTTGTAGACCTTCTGAAAGGAAGAAAGATCATCAAGTGTCATTGGGTCTTTGATAAAAAGACTAATGGTTGTAAAAAGGCTTGACTTGTAGCCAAGGGTTTCTCCCAAATAATGGGATTAGATTATAATGAAGTCTTCTCACCAGTTGTCAGATTTGAGAGTTTTTGACTTGCACTTGCCTTATCTTCTTTGGAAGGATGGCACTCAACTGCACTGGATGTCAATGATGCATTCCTCTATGGTCCATTAGACAAAGAAATCTATATGGAACAACCCGAAGGCTTTAAAGTCAAGGGCAAAGAAGGCAAAGTCCTGTGCCTTCATAAAGCCCTTTATGGATTGAAGCAAGCTGCTCTAGCCTGGTGGAAAGAACTTGCTAAATCTGTCATAGTATTGGTATTTCATCATCTCAACACCAACACAGGCATCTTCATCTGCCAGAATCGTAATCTGTTGCTGAAGATGAAGACTGAGTTTATGACCAAATGGGAATGCCAAGACCTTGGAAACCCAACAGAGTTTCTAAGCATGCAGATTAAAATTGCAAATGGCAAAGTACATCTTGATCAAAAAGCCTATCTTGACAAGATTGTTACTAGATTCGGCATGCAAAATGCCAAGCCTGCTCAAACCCCTATGGTTGAAGGGTATAAACCGCTCACTAATACTGTGCTGGTTAATCCCAAACTCAGATCAAAGTTTCAGTCTGTCATTGGATCCCTTCTTTACCACATGTTGGGTACATGTCCTGACATATGCTATGCCATTACAAAACTGGCACAGTTCTCTGCAAATCCATTGCAAGAATATCTTGATTGAGCAATGTATATCTTTAAGTACCTTTTGGGAACAAAGAATTATGCTATGATATATGATGGAAAAGAAGGAGAAGATCTCATTGGCTACACTAACTCCAACTATGCTGAAGATCCAAATCATCAAAGATCTATCATGGGCAATGTTGTTATGCTAGCTGGACGTGCCATATCATGGCAATCAGGCACACAGAAATCTGTTGTGCAATCCAACACTGAAGAAGAATACATGGCCCTTGCTGAACTATCTAAGCAGGTCATGTGGATTAAAAATCTATTCATCAAATTAAGCATACATCTGCCCGCTGTTCCTGTTTGCTCTGATAACCAAGGAGCTGTATTTGATGCTGATGTGATGCTAATGGCTGAGCAGCAGAAACACACCAAACACACAACACAACAACAAAAACCCATAGGTGAGTCTCGTACTATTCAAAGTGGCACACACACTGGCTAACCAGGGGTGTCCATAGCACTTTGCATTGCCATATTTGCCTATTCATCGCTAATCATCACTCCGTGACATCAATCCAACAACCAATTGTCTTTCACCCACTATTACATGCCTGTTACAAGGTCCCAAAGTAGTGTTGAACCAGAAGCGCAACGAACAAGTACAAGCCGAGCTCTTCTGTAACTCAGGCGAGGGTTCCAAGGGAGCCCCTCAGGGGTTCCAGTGCGTCTGGTACCGGTCAAGCAACATCACTCAATTATCAACCACAAGTCAAGTGCGATGAAGTCATACAAGAATTTAGGGCCAGAGAGATCGAAAAAGCTTCAGCCATCTCCAAGATCTACTCCTTACTCCGTCAAAACAAGGGTCTCAGTGAGTACGCTGTTCGAAATTCTTTTGAGTCCTACATCAAGGCACTCGACAATCTCGAAACACTCAGAGGAGCAGCAGAGCTGCATGGAGGGAGACAGAATTAAGGAGGATACAGGGGTGGCATTGGAGCAGATACTGCCAGAGAAGGAGGGAGCATGGCTTCCGACAGCGTTGAAGAGCAAGCTGAGAGCATCCAATTTGGAGGTGGCTCTGCTTTTGGAGAAGGACCTGGACGGAAGGGGACCGACAATACACCGTCCAACGTTGGAGGAGAGAATGATGGAGGGAAGCGCAAGCTCAAATTTGCAGCTCTCCCATGGGTACGCAACAGTGCTCCGGTACTGCCAGAACTCAAGCAAACCATTGAAACACTCGAAAACATTGCAAACGACCCCAAGCGTGCCTTATCTTCCCTTCTCAACTCCCCAGGGTGTCCACAATTCCCAAGTGGAGAGTGGAAGAACATATTGTCAGGAAAGCCAATCGATTTCGACAGAGTCTTGTCTGGGATCTATGCCCTTTCCAGAGACGACCAAAGGAAGGAGTCAATTGGAGAATTCGAGATCATCATGGGATCAGCAACACCAGCTAAGTGAGTGGTCACAAGCGGAGACTGGCACACCGTGTTCGACAGCTTTGCTGAGGCTTTCTGCTTCGTTTTCCCTGACCGTACCATCAAACTCAATGCGTATGGGAAATCAATCAGACAGTTATTTGCCTTGTTCAGGCCAACCCAACACCAATCGGTCATCCACTACGATAGAGCCGTTAGGCTCCGAGTATCTCAAACTCGCTGTTACCTTTTCACCCATGCATTCAATGACCTCCGGCTCACATGGCTACAAAATGCTGGGTCAGCTGCATGCCCTTCAAGTGGATTTGAGGGAGGCAGCACTTTGAGTCAATAAACCAAGCAGCAGCGGGATGCATGCATCAGATGGAACGACGGCAGGTGTCCAAACCGTTCATCAGATTGCAAGTAACTCCACGCGTCCTCCAGGTGTCGAAACACATCCCATACCAGGAGCAACTGCAGCCGATCTTAATCAACATGTCATGTGGGATTGGGAAATGTCGCACCTGGGTATAGGTTTTCACCCCAAGTATACGAGAGCGTTTATCTGGAAGGAGGACAACACTTCGGTGTACCAACCCTTAGCAAGATCCACCAAATCCATGCCCCCAATACCATCTGTTCCTATGAACGAATTACTGAATCGGGAAAACATCAATACAATTCTCTCAAACCCACACCTGTTCAAGATTACAACGCCTGTTAAAGTCGACCGTTTACATTTCTTGCTGCAATCTCACCCAAACAGAATCTTTGTTGAATCAGTTATCTGGGGAATGAGGCAAGGCATGTGGCCTTTCGCGGTCACGGAAAACGCACTTTGGCAGTCAACACTTGATCACGAAACGGGAAAATTCGACAAAGACTACGAAGAGTTTATTGGGGAACAGTGAGACACGGAAATCAAAGCAGAAAGGTTTTCGCTGATTTTTTCAAAACTACTGCCAGGCATGATGGTCGTCCCTCACGTTGTTTCAACCAGAGGAAGCAAACTCAGACTTTGTGTCAACCACAGTGCACCACCGTTCGCCAGGAATGATCTCATCGACAAATCAAGAATCAGTGTCCCTCTTGATGGTCTACAAGAGTTTGGCCAAATCCTCCGCTCCGTTAGACCCCAACATACAAACGCTAAACTGGTCGTGTTCAAATCCGACGTATCAAAGGCATATCAAACAGTTCCCATGCATCCATGCTGGCAGCTGAAACAAACTGTGAAGATGCTGGGTCAATACTGTCTCGACAGGAATAACAATTTCGGAAATCAAGCGGCGGGGGGACTATGGGGGATGTTGATGGGACTTGTTCTATGGATTGCAGAGGTGGTCTGGAAAATCGAGGACTTGCTATGTTTTGTGGACAACATGTATTCATGGGAGTTTGAGGGGAAGATGAAAGAGTACAGGGGCTACAAGGGAAAGGCAATACAGATGCCAGATAAACAAGCCCGTTTGCTCGAATTATGGGACGACCTTGGAATACCGCACTCTGAGCCGAAACAATTACATGGATCAACCCTTGATATCATCAGGTTTTGCGTAGACCCAAATCAAATGTCGATATCCCTGTCAAAGGAGAAGAGAGAGGAGTTCATCTTGGGAGTATGGATGTTTGTACAGGAAGGAATAGCCTTTCGTTGACATGGTTACGGATGACCGCATGATAACTTTTCTATAATCTTGGAGCGATTTCTTCTCCGGCCATACGTTCTCTCCAAGTCGCATTAAGCCATGAAATGAGGTTGAGAGGATTGCGAAGAAAAGGCAGGTATTATGGTTTGATTTTTGGCTTCTTTTTATTTCCTTTCCGATTTCGGGTTGATTGAGAGGGCGTTTTCAATGTGTCGGAACTGATTTTGATTTTCAGCAGCCCATTAAAGTTCGGGTGACAAGTTTATGACTTCGTACTTCTCGGACGTCTGGGTATAGAGCCTCGAGGTGATTACAGATACCTGAAAGGTAACTGGATACGGATTTGGGATTTATGAAGTGGCTCATGTATGCCGCATACAATGAGAGGGTGTCGGGTGTTGGTTTCATGTCGAGTTCATGGTTTGTGCAGAAATTGATGTATGACTTGAATGCTGATGAGTAAGATGCTCGTGATCCAACTTCTAATGAGAATCCCAGAGTGATTGATTTTTCCTGTAACAGGCGTGTTTTCGTCCAGACTGGGCGCTTTGATGATCTGGACGAAGTGGTGATGTTCATTTGAACAACACCTCCCGCAATAAGCTTGGAGGCGTAAACCTGGAAATGGATAATGTCGGGAGTAAGGATTTGAGTTTGGTGGTATTTTCCCTTAAAAGTAGGTCTGCGACCATGTTCTTTTCCCCTGGGATATGGTCGACCTTGAGTTGAATGTTAAACTTGATTAATAAGTTTGCGGTGTGTACTAGAATCTTGTTATATTTCTCCGATGCTTTGAGTATGTTGAACACCAAGACTGTATTTGTGTTGTCGCAATAGATGATAACCTTCACAGGTTTTGAGCAGTCCCTGTGCTTTCGGGAGAATTCTTTGGTAAGCCATGTGAGTGTGGACGCCATGCACAGTGCTTCGAAATAAAAGATGCCTTTTTCGAAATCGTTCTCCGAAATGTCACATTGGTATCCTACACCTGTATCCGATGGTGACCAGAAACCCATGTATAATTTTGATGTGTCGGTGTATATGGTAAAAGTTGCTTCGTTTGTCGGCCATTCAACCAAGTTAATGAGGAAAATGCCATCCATGTTTTTGATGTGATTCATCATCCAGTTAAGTTCATCTCAAATAGATTGGTTGACATATACTGGAAGGTATGCATGTCTTTTTCCACTCATCTTCTCGTACAAAGCGCTGAGGCCCGGGCGAAGGAGAGGGTAAGCATTGAGTATCCAGTTAGCCCATCCAGCCATTTGTTGAAATTCCGATAGCTGCTCCCTTACCACAAAGCAGATCAGCAATTTGAGGGGAACAAGGTTGTAATTCAGTTGCTCATTGGAGATGACAACCCTGTACCAGTCTTCATCAATTACCTTGCCAAATGTGACCTAAAATTTCCAGCAAACCCAGAACTGTGGCTAAAGGAAGATGGATCGATACCGACTAGAGGCTGGTTCATAAAAATCCTCACATCATTATTCAGCGGCAACGTCGGACGCCATTCTCTGCGCTCTGGAGGCGCCACAGCTCTCGCAGAAGCAGGAATTCCTTTCTACATGATACAAGGCATCGGAAGATGGAAAGGCGATACCTTTCAAACATACATCCGCCAACACCCATCAATTGTGGCGGCAGCCATTCGACAAAAACAAACAACCAAAAACCCAACACATTGAAACCTCATCCATCACAAGTCACCAACAATTTTCAGTTTCCTCCTCTCATCATACCATCATACCCTCGCATCATCACGGAAACCAGAAAAATCACTTTTTGCAGGCGGAGAGGTCGGTTTGAGCCAGAACGGCCCAAGACCCACCTCCCCGTTGCGCATTCACGTACCAAGATGGCAGTGCAATATCCCTCGCAGAAGATTAGAACCCAACCAAATTACCTAGTGTTGAAGACAAACGGTGTAGTTAAGTTCATT
The DNA here is from genome assembly GCA_004369085.1 of Coprinopsis marcescibilis. NCBI lineage: Eukaryota > Fungi > Basidiomycota > Agaricomycetes > Agaricales > Psathyrellaceae > Coprinopsis > Coprinopsis marcescibilis. The sequence goes on along the minus strand of ML210487.1, from coordinate 1,310 downwards.
GTAGGTTTAGACGAATGATATGTATATTCTAGTGCTAGTAGTTGACTCCTGCAGGTTTTTTTGGGGGTTGCCGAGTGGAACTAAATGTTTGACGAGGTAACTAGTGCTTAGTGAAGCATACAACTTGTTACGGACAGTCTTTAGGTTTTTATAATGGTTTTATGGGTTTGTTATATGGGTAACATGGTTTATAAAGGCCTGGAAGGGCAAAGACCAACGGTAGCCTTTAGCTAAAGTACAGTCACTAGCACTCTTTGTGTAATAACACTAAAGCTTGCTTAAACACAACTTAAATGCTCGACGATCTTTAAAACACTCAATAGGACACAAAAATGGGTCTTAAACTCTCGATGGTCACAATAATCACAATAAATCATGATTGTATTGGTTTTTAAACTCTCGACTCTACGTTTTTGTTCTTAGAGACTATCTAAGGTCAGTGGGGACTCAAGTAATGCCATTGGCAGTTAACTCAAGGTCACAGCAGTGAACCAGGCAATATCTAGGGTATATTTGACCAACTCTACCTAGCTTTTAAACATGAATAGTATTTGGCTAAGCAGTGGTCTACAACCAAATAAATACAGACAATTTTTACACAACCACACAAACTACAAGTCTAAACAAGATAGAAAAAAGAAAGAGATTGGACCAAAGGGGAAACATATCATGGGTTTGGGTGCCAAGTTGAAATGATGCATGTGGGTATAAGTTTGATACTGATGGGATGGTTGAATATTCCCGTCGGGAGTTAAGTCCTGTATGGTGCCAGTTGATGGCTTTTGTCTAATCCTCCGAGTCTAGATTATATTATAGATGAGGTGATTGGCTATTGAGTGTTTTAGACTCAGTCTAGATGGTACACGGCAGTGCTCAACACAAATTATGAGTCTATCTAAGTCTTGACTTTGTCATCTGCAGCTTAGGCACATGTCCAGTTTGTTATCTTATCTTGGCAAATCCTTGCTTTCTTCATCATCTTTCTGTGGTCCTGTGGTAGGGTAACTTGTGCTCGTATTTTCTTAGCAATGTGTGTCAATTCTTGTAAGTTCTTTTGACTATACACTCCAGGCACTTATACTTGGCATTTTGCCAAGTTAACATGTAGGTCTGGGGTTCGAGTCCTGGCTAGTACATTTCATTTTACAAGAAATACCATTGTTCGTTCTGAGTATTGAGTTATTTTATGGCACTAGCAGATGTATTATACATGTCCATGTAATAGTAACTCTTGTGCTAAGTCACTATTATCAATGCTGGTTTTTAATTCAGAGTGCATAACCTCAACTTGTATGGATGACAATGATTGA